>JAGFPH010000458.1:133768-154333 GCA_018207615.1 Philaenus spumarius
TATATAAATACATGGCTTACAAAATTATTTTTACTGTGCAATAAATATATGCCTGATAAACTATTTAAATTATAGAAATATATGTCTATACAATTTTTACTGGGCACAAATTTGTGCCTGCTTTACATTTTAAAATATTTAAATATATGCGACACACAGTTTTTATCGTGCACAAATGTATGCTTCATGGAAATTGTAGAATAAATAAATAAACGTATCGGACAAGTTTTACTGTATGCATACATATACGAATGATATATTTTTTAAATATATGGGCGTAAATACGTACACGTTACATACTACTTTTACATCAAAGTAAATATATGCCTCGTTCAGTTTTTAGAATATATTAATATATACCTGCTACAATTGCAATTTGTAAAAATAACCAGTGTGGTTTAGTCAGCCGGCTATAGATTCTGATTATTTTAAATGCACAGAAATGAAAATCGTACTTTTCAACATGAATTGCTCGTTATTTCACATTTATATGAACGTAGCGCGGCACTTAAGCGCACCTGCTCCACAGTTTGGTACGTGGTTCTAATCTGTATACTACGTAGTGTCCTCCAGGTGACCTAATTAATGAACTGTACATAAACTTTCTAATTGCCTGACTGTTAAATAAATAGATTCCCAGTGTTTTGCACGTCTGATTTATAGCGTTTCCGGAAAGGTTGTATTCTGTATTCCGGAGAGATATTTCAAATATGCTGCGCACTTGTTTTCCCTATATTGAACGATAAATAATTTCATCTCAACAAAGAAATATGTTTAGAGTTCGCGTTTTAAACTTTGCGCAGTAAATTTTGTTAGTTTAATATTGTACCGTTGGAAACGTGTACCTCCCAAACCGTTGTGTAGGTAGATGAATTTATGTTCTCATTTTTGTCAAGATTTGTTAGAAAGAATATTTGTTGCGAGTGTGTGCCAATGATTGAATGGAAATAGTTTTCTGGAATACTATTAAGATATAATCTATACTAATATTATAAAGAGGTAAAATTTTTTTGTTTTTTGTTTTTGTGTAGGTGGTAATCTCTGGAACTACAGAACCGATTGAAAAAATAGTTTTATTAATAAAAAGCTACACTATCCCTGAATAACATAGGCTATAATTCACTTCGATAGAAACCTTTTTTATTTCAATATTTGTAAATTTAGTCGGAAAAAATTCTTAGGTTAAGCCTAGAATGATTAACCAACACATGTATTTACATTTATTACCATAGCAACCAATTGAATAAAATAACAGATAAAACAGCTGTTTACTCCAATATTTCCATTAACAGCTGATTTCAAACATTAAACCAATTATTTTTTGTATTTCTAACTTTTAGATTAGGTTTTTATTCAAGTGTAGACCTGAGTCTTGCTGGTTCTTTTAACATTTATATTAATCCTACACCTTAATTATAAAGAAAGATTATGTGTATAGAAGGTGTCAACGGGGTTGGCGTGCGGAGCACGCAGGGGTTTAACCTAGTAATTAATATATCTAGAAAGAGATAATCCACGAGTTGCAAATTTGAGCGTTACTCATCAAGGTAAAGTCAACAGTTTGTCAACAATAATTAACTTTTCCAATACTCTATTTCAAAATGGCGGCCACTTAAACTTTGTAAATAAAAATATCCCCATACTGCACATTTTTTTAAAAACACCTCAAGCGTTCTTTCTTGCATTCCGTTTAATTTCATATCGAATGGCGTAACTGTCAAAACCATCGATCACAGGGTAACAGTAAAATACCGTAGGCCTACATTATTTTTACAGGTTCAACTAAAAAAAATATAAAAAAGCATCAGAATAAATAAAAAAAATTATATTTAGACAGTAATTATAGTTATTAAAACACATTTAGTACAGCAATGTTAATTCAATTAATTGTTGTGCGAGTGTGACTCTATTTCAATAAACTAAAGCTAACGAAAGAAGTTTAATAAAAAAGTTAAAGTTGTACAGTGTAGAACAGTTCTGTTATTGTTAAACACAAAAATTGATGACTATAATATCCTTATCCTTAAGCACGAGTACAGGAAGTAATTAATTTTGTGATCGTTTATCATTCAAATCTGGCAAATATAATATAACCGTAAGAATTTCGTTAAACATTTGCCTTACAAAATGTTTTCTGATAATTTAATTAAAAACAAAAAATATTAACATACTTTCCTCCCTGTCTCTTTGCTTTATAATAAGAGCAATAATATTTTGGACGGGAAAAAAACAGAACGAAACATTAATTTGTATTATTATTTGAATCAACCATATTATTTGACAAGGATGAAGTAAGGCTGCGCACTACGCAATACGGTTGCCATGGCTACGGCGCTGGAGAAGCAGCTATTATAATAACGGGGAAAATATAATCTTGTTAAAAGCTGATTTACAAAATTATTAATCATGGTTTACTTCGCACAAATTAATTAAACCAATCATTTTATAATAAAAAAATATTTTGTTTATAATATGAGGGAATTTGCTTACTATTAGTTATATTTCTTTTCCCATAAATGTATAAACAAAACGAATATTCAACTAGCGAGTATTAATTATTAAACTGTGTATACATGTGTGGTAACTTATGTGTTCGATGTTATGTATACATTATAACTACAGAGTACATGTACGGGTAGTAGTAGATCACGTTGAATTAATACTAAATATGTGGTATACAAGTCAAACGAAAACCCGAGAGAAAGGTAGAAACTAAGAGAAGAAGTAGTGGAAAAGAGAAAGAAGACAAGAAAAAGGATATGAAAGAGAGAGAAAAAAGAGGAAGGGTGGGGGTGAAAAATAAGTAGTTGAAGATTAAAGCAGAGGGAGAGAAAGAAGGAGAAAAGAGAAAGGGAGAAAAGGGAGAGGAGAGGAAATGAGAGAATTAAAAAAAGAGAAAGAAAGAGAGTAGAGTAAGAAGGAGGGTTTAACGAGGGGAAAAGAGGGACAGAATAAAAGGTAAAAGAGAGAGGAGAGCGGAGGGAGAAAATTTTAAACGAATGAAAAAGGAAATTTTATTGCTATATATATAAAAATGTAATTACACTGAGTATATATAAAATATTTGGTTTATGTTAAAATAATAAAGAATTATTAACATTCTATAAAAGAACCAAAAATCCTTTGATGTTGGATTAAAACTTTTAGGTTTCAAATAAAACATCAATTGAAACTGTCTTAAACAAGCCTAAACCTCACCTTTTTTAGTTTAGAACCAAACATCATAGGTTGAGGTCAAACTTTTTGGTTGTTATTTACTGTAATCACGTTGTCCACGTAGGAGTAACGAAGGATTGGAAAGCGTTACTACAGTTATAACGCGTTTTTTAGCATGGACTTTACGATGCGCTGGCGGGAGAGAAGAATATAGGCAAGTGGGGACGCCGTCCGCTTGAGGGGAAGGGACACTACGCTTACTATCAAAAGTTGTCGCGACAGCTTGTGTTGTATTACTTGCAACATGTAAATACTGTATAGGTATAGGACTTTTTATATCTATACATACACCAAAGGATCCGAAACAAGCCTTATCTCAATTTTTGTCTGTCTGATATCGGTAACGCTCGCGGACCTGTTTCTAGTTCATGATTAACGTTAAAATAGATATAATAACTATTTTAACAAAGAAATAAACACGAGTAACAATAAAAACTACATTTTGATACTATTTACAAGTATTCAGTAAAATAAATAAACTTATAACTTATTATTTAAAAAAGTACATAAGTAGGCCTATGTATATTCATGTAAAAGTATCGGTAGTGTAGTGTATTAAAATTGTGTCTATTAATATTACGCGATGATTTGATATCAGCTGTTCCAATTAATTTAGTGAATATGAAAAAAGATGACCTCAATAATTTAGTTAGTGCTGTAAACGAAAACTAGGTCTACGTTGTCATTTTTACTTCAGGAATGTTACTGAGAAAAATAGGTTATTTTTAAAATAAATATATTAAATTTATTATTAATATTTGTTTCCGCCTCTCGTTTCATAAAGTGGTAAACATTAGCAACGATCTCACAAGATTGGCTGTGAATAATTTTTCTACCCCCTAACTTTGATATGACACTGCCTTCCATTAAACCGAATTATACAAATATAAACAATAAAAAATGAACAAAGTTAAATAACAATAATAAACAGCGATAGTTAAATAATAAATAGATTTGTTCACAGACAATAATGTTATTGGAAACCCGTACAATTGCTTCAAGACCGAAGTGTTCCGTTCAAAGCTCGGTACAGATAGCGCCAATTAGGATGGAGCGCGAAGAGGGGTGTGCAAGTCTTCTACGCCGGCTCCCACTACATTTTCCCTCTCGCGGCGGAGTACAGTCAGAGCCGCCTGCCCTATCTAATTCATGTCTGCTATGTAGTCGTGTTGATTGTATGTCAATACTTTTTGGTAGTGACTGTACTGAAGACTCACAGTCGAGTAGGAGAGGGTAAGACGTTACAGCGCATGCTTAAGTGACGCTTCACGCTGCTTGGCACTATCTGTAATCGACTGAGCTTCTCTTAACCCCCCCCCCCCACTAGAATTAACTCCGAGTCTACTGCTCATCTCGAGGTCACGGTCCATGCTACAAATTCCGTGCTATAGCTGGAATCAAACCTATGACCGCTTGAAACGTAGCGTATTGAAACGCAGCTTTAAACTAAACTACGCAAATCAATACTTCTAAGAATAAACAATCCAAATCCGCAAGTATGAAACAAAAACATTAACAGCACAAAGAAATGACATTGAAAGTGAAATTAACAAAGACGTTTTACACGAAGTGTGCAGTTAAGTTACGACAAACTTTAATTTAATTTAGATATTTCATTCAAACGCCGAGCAAGAAGTATTGCATAAGGAATTAAGCGTTACTTTAAACAATTTTGAAAGTAAACATGCTTCAATGCGGTAAGTTTTTAATTTCATTACGTAATGTTTTGTATAAACGAAAACATAGTTGAACAAACAATCGGAGAGGAAATAATTAAGCTTATGACAAATTCAAGTGGAGTAAATTATTTAACAAGACATTTGTTGAAAGAAAAACATAGGTAACATTATTTTTAGGAGTGGATTTATGAACAAATTTACATTTTTGACGAAAATAAAACAAAAATATACAAGTAACTTAACAAAAGTGCTAGTTTGACTTGAATTTCAAGGGTTCCGTAACATCATCTGGCTTGTGCGTAACTGAAAATAATAATACAAACTCACGATTTGTTCTCTACGATGTTATTTCACTTTCTAGCACTCTTCGTTATGTTCACTCTTTAACAATTTTTTTTCGTTGCCACAACTGAGGCTGTCTAGCTTGTTCATCCCCCTCTTCTTGTTGATTAAATGCTTTTTCTTTTATTGATTATGGCTGCTCAGTTAACGGTGGCATGACAGTAGAGCTAACATCAACGGGCTTAAAATTTAGAATTCTGTTGTTTTGAAGTAAAAACTTCTTATGGCATGTTCGGCACTTTTTGCGTGGGTATTCGAATGAAATCTCGCTTACCACACCGTACCACAATCGAATCACGATATAAAATACACGCATGCTACCAATGAAAAGGACATTGTGCTTCCTCATTTTGCAAGTTGTGTTAACATAGTTTATTTGGTATTACCTCTGAAATGGACATTGCACTTCCTCGTTTTGCAAGTTGTGGCAAAAAAGTTTATTTGGTATTACCTCTGAAATGGACATTGTGCTTCCTCATTTCGCAAGTTGTGTTAAAATAGTTTACTTGGTAATACCTCTGAAGTCGGCATTGTGCTTCCTCATTTTTAAGTTGTGTTAACATAGTTTATTTGGTATTACCTCTGAAATGGACATTGCGCTTCCTCTTTTCGCAAGTTGTGTTAAAATAGTTTACTTGGTAATACCTCTGAAATCGACATTGTGCTTCCCCATTTTTTAAAGTTGTGTTAACATGGTCTATTTGGTATTACCTCTGAAATGGACATTGCGCTTCCTCATTTTGCAAGTTGTGTTAAAATAGTTTATTTGTGAAGTTGTGTTTACCTGTGAAATGGACATTGTGCTTCCTCATTTCGCAAGTTGTGTTAAAATAGTTTACTTGGTATACCTCTGAAGTCGACATTGTGCTTCCTCCTTTCGTAAGTTGAGTTAAAATAGTTTACTTGGTAATACCTCTGAAATAGACATTGTGCTTTGTCATTTTGTAAGTTGTGTTAAGATAGTTCACTTGGTAGTATTAAAATAATTAAATTTCAGAGAAACCAAACCAACAATTTATATTAATTCGGAAGTCCCGCGACTGTTTTCTTTAATTTATTTCAATTGGTTATGACCAGCATGTAACTAACTCCTTTAGCAACGAAATTAAGGCTCAAGCTTAAAACGCAGACAAGCAACCTTGTCTCTCTTATAATTTTATCTCGTATTTTTCAAAATTCCTTATCTTTATGTCCGGCATGGTCTTGAATATGAGCTAAGAATTTGAAACCGAGTGCACAGTTTTTATATAATTTTACATACCGGTTCAAATTATGTATAGGAGATAACCCGTAAATACAATTTAGAGTGAAATAAACTGCAATTTCCTAACATTTATTAAGTTTGGTTCTGGTGGTGATTAATCATATTTGAATGATTACGCAAGTATTCTCTAATTGTTTTTAGTTCCCACTTTTGTAAAACAAAGTATTTGCTACGAACGTTCCACAACGACGCGTCGAAATGTTAACGTATTGTACATCTAGCGAAATATAAAACACCAAAGTTCGTACAATAGACGGTCGGACAATGCGAAACCAAACTCGAAATTATTGTTCCGAACAAAGGGTTGGCAACCCTGAGGAACCTAATGGATTTTCTCGCTGCATCCACATTATCGGGCCAGATTGTCGGGGGTAGGTTATTTTATCTCATTCGCGTGTGTATCGCTGACAACGGGAACTCTCAACAATACCTAGCCGGACAATAAATCATCCTCGACGTTTCGATCGAACGAATCATCGGTCTTCTTCAGTCCGTTACAGGGTTGAAGTAGATTAATTTACAATCCAATCACTTGACATTGTGCTGCGAAAACAAATATTTCGGGGTTTATCAACGCTCTGGTCGGCGCAGAAATAACAACAGCTACTCGGGAGGGTCGGCATCCATTTTGTTTTATGTTTTAATTAAGCGTCGCTTTTAAGTCGGCCTACAGCGCTGTTTACATTCGATGATTCACGTTAACCTGTGTGTTTACTTTACATTAGTAATTGCTTTAAAATAATTTACGGTTTTATTGTATCGAATTAACTAGCTAGTCAATGTTTTAAAAAAATACCCGCAGATAAATAAGGAAAAGGTGGTTTGAATTACTTTATTTTAAAATTGGATCCGCCGTAGTTTTTTTTTAGCTCTAACAGAACTATTGTTTTACTAAAAATAGAGCTACAGTTTTTTCGGAAATAGAGGCACCGATTTTCAAATTTAGGTTTCCTTTAGATTTTGTTTTTCTTGAAATTTTCGTGCGCCAAAAATTTGTTACGTAGATAATAAAACATGATTTAAAATGCACGACGCAGCTGATTGAATATTTCCCGTATTATTTTTAAAAAATGCTGATAATTCGAACATTTCCAAAACTCTACAAGAGGCATTTCCGCTATTACTTTAAGAGGCATTTCCAATAACCGGTTTTCGTTCCTTAAATAATTTTGTAATTCTAATTTGTACATTAGTGTTTTAATGTATCGAGTCAATTTTATACGGTCCACTTCAAAGAAGATAACGGAACCAGCAGTATAAATGAGGGTAACGTAGTTTTATCTTCAATTCTTTCAAAAATGGAGGGTGGTCTTCGAGATTAATTTAATACTATATATATCACAAAACTCTAAACAGTTTTGATACATATAGAGCTCTTTAAATTGATACCTTGCACGTCAACATAATAAAATAATTATTTTTCGTGGTGCCAAACTTTGATCTCCAAATTTATAGTAACACAAGTGGACCTGGCAATGCTTCGCTATTGCTTGATTTAATTTTGAGGGTGGTTATTCCATTTCATTCCTTTGACTTGAGTAATCGAATTGAAAATGTTTTTTTATATCAATTAAGAACAATATTAAGTAATTTTATATTTTTTGTAGGAATTTAGTGCAATTTATTTTGATTGTATAGGGGTAGCTGCCTATTCAAATCTTTTTGTTTGTAATGACGATATTCTCTAAAATAAATTCTGGTACTAATATGTTTAAATTGTGAAATTATTATAAAATTGAGTTGTTTTTGAGAATATATAAAAAGTAAGTGGTTATTACTTAATTTTAAGGGTAGTTATTCCATTTCCTTCATCTCTTTTACTTAAGTAATCAAATTGAAAATAGTTTTATAGATCCCTTAAAAAAATACGTATTAGATAATTTTAGTTTTATAGCTTGTAGTTTAATTTATATTTATTGTACGTATGAGGGTAGCAACCCAATTTCAACCCATTCCAATTGTGAACCTAAACCATCCAGGGACTCCACTCAAACACACAGACAACATTTCATAAAAATTGGTCCATCTGTTTAGGAGGAATTCAGTGGCATACACACGCACAGCAAAATTATATATATAAAGATATTTTTTGAGACAAGGAATATATATTTTTGAATATTAGAATATACGAAGGATAGCATGCTTTAACTATTCAGAGACCGGCACTTATATACTAGGATAGCTTTAGAATACCTTGGTCTATTTGGTGTATTTACTAGAATTGGCATAAGTTTGATTGGTTTAACATAATCTAGTGAATTATGTGCCGTTTTGTTGCTAACAAATAGTCCTGACATTAAATACTATACAAATAAACATTAAATTTTTTTAATAATTTTATTGTTTTATTATCAAAAAATTACACTATCAGCATTTTTTCTATTTTCTGAATATTTTTGCGTATGTACTACAGTGAGTATGTACTATGTATAATAGTGAGTATTACAAAAATCAAATCAATACTGCATACATTTTTTAAGTAAAACTTACCACGTCCAAAAAATTTTGCGACGGTGAGTCGGATTTTATCGTCACGATATATTCAGTCATGGTCTTCTATAAGATATATAGTACACATGTGTATATATAGCAGAGTATATAATACTTGGAAACAACTCTGAAACGTACATTTCGCTTCCTCATTTCGTAAGTAGGTTTAAAATAGTATATTTGGTATAAATCTGAAATGGACATTGTGCTTAATCATTACGTAAGTTGTTTTAAAATAGTTTACTTGGTAGTAGCTCTGAAATGGACATTGCACTTCCTCATTTTGTAATTTGTGTTAAAATAGTTTACTTGGAAGTGTTAAAATAATCAAAATTTCAGATTAAACCAATATGACCAACGATTTATACTCATTACAGTTTTCACTTCTATCGGTAGTCCCGCGAATGCTTTCTTTTTTATTGTTACTTGGGTAATGTTCTACAAGTGGACAAAACTACCAAAGTAATTAAAAAATCTGTTATTATTTCAGCGTCTTCAGCCGCCTTCAGCCGATTATAAAAATCAGATAATCGGGTTTCTTATTAAATAATATGGTTGCATTCCATGTATTGTAAGAATGGATGGACATAGAAATGTAGATATAGATTGAGATTGTATTGCAAGCGAATCCCCGAATCAGTGCAAAATCTGTCAATACAAAAAGTTGTTAGCGAAATATTAAGCAATGATAAAGTAAAATTATTTTCCATATGATTGATAACATTACTATTCAGCAAAGTCGGACCGTGATTGGACAAAGGAATACGAATACCTGTACTTAATTAACATATGTACTGCGTAGAATAAGTTTAGTATTTCTGAGGCTCGTGCATTGTTTATCTATTGTAGCGGTTTGCTGTTACGTTTTGTTTCGTATTAAAACACCCTCTAATGTAGTTTTAATATATTACTTAACTTTATAAATCAAGCTAAAGTTTTTATTTGACCACCAAGCAAAACTGCCCGGATTTATGGCGTCGCGAAGTAATCCTCTTACTTTAAACCATTCACTAAAATGTAATTTACTTTTCCTTGGCTACGCCTTTATAAGAATATTAAAAAGTAAAAGATATCAAATAGAAATTTAATTTGTAAATTGTTCCTTTTGTCCGTGAAATGTTGGAAACTATTCCGACTGTTGGGTTTTGTAAAGGTGTAGTTTGTAATGCAACAGTTGAAATTTAATCTGTAAAGTGTTCTTTTTATTTTCAAAGGAATTATAGAAACAGTTTTTATTATTGGAGGTTTGTGCAGCATTTTCGGTATTTATTTCCCTGATTTTTTTCTCCTCACCTACTCCCGGCATATTTTGAAATTATTTTACAACATTAACATTATAAGTAACATAAATATTCCATTGAATACTAAGTAATTTCTGCCACACCCCAAGAGCCATCCAAAAAGTAAGCGGGCGTTTAAAAAAAAATAACACACCAGTAGAAATAGATTTAATTTTTAGTAAGCATCGTTTGACAGGTGAAAGTTATTTTTGTTATCTTCAGTTTTTATTGTTGATAAATGAAAACTAATAAGAAAAAATTCCTCAGAATATAGTGCTAAAATTGAGAGAGAACAGAATATGTTCAATTTTTAGTTTTTAAATTCCCCGAGTTAACTAAACTCACATTACTTCTTGTCAGCACAATTGCACAATCCTAAAATTCAAGATTTTTATTTTATCAGAACAAACAAGGCTCACTTGAATGTAAAATAAATATTATTATAAATTGCATGTTATTTTGTTTTTGAATCACTCCAATTGGTAACTTAAAATAGGCTTAAAACATTATTTACTAACCAACGAAACATGGGGTGGATTTTAATACTTTTTGACAAGTCCTTTCTTTAGAGCTTTTTAAGAGCAGGCATTTTTCTGTACTTTTTAGACTTTCAAGTCCTCATGAAAAACACTGCTTCCAGAGATTGTGTTACATCAAGCTGTATCAAAAAGAAAGACCAGCATCGGTTTTTGCATCATAAATTTCCGGAGGACTCAATGATATGAATCAATTTACCCCGACTATTTCTCACTTCTCTGCCTTTCTCTGACCTAGGAACTTAGTTTTGTAGCATTGTATTTGTAGAGTACTGTAAGTGGAATTAGACTAATGGAAAAGAAAAGATTTTCTTTCAAAATAAAAATCCACAACGTGGGTGTTAGTTTTTACCACTAACTTAAGTTTAGAAATACAGTACTTCGGTTGTCTTGATAAATATTTAATTTATAAAGAGGAAACTTTGGCTTACTCTTAAACGCACACTTCTAGAGTTCAACCGGACTAATGGTGTACATAACCTTTTTGTTCTGCAGATCTGTACAGTGAATGAAGGAGGAGTGCAATACAAATCAGATTTGTCACTACTGACCTTACCACCGACTATCTCTCCTGACAAAAAGGGGAGGGGAAATATCTACTATCTCACATAAACCCTGCCACACGTCCAACCTGTACTTGTGCAACACCCGGAGGCAAAAGCCTATGAGTGGGCCAGGAAATCACACCCTCGTGATACCATGTTTGGCTATATTTCGTAGCCACCCCCGTTAAACGACACCATGAAAGACCGCTACGGGTTTCTTCACATCCGTTTGGGATGTCTGGTCTTCCGAACCAGTGTGCAGATTTGTACAAACTGTTCAATTGGAGACCATACTTGACCATTTGGAAAATTTTCGTGAGTGGATTTTGACTCGTTTCGTTCCACCAGCTATTTTGTCGTGCAAGTTCTAATGTCATCCAGAGTTCGTTGAACCTTTTCTGATCTTCTTCCACAGTTTCCCTAACAACCGACACAGTGGCCAGCAAATGTTTCTTAATTTACAGGCACGAACCTTCTGAGTACAACAAGTAGTCTACAAGAAAGGGCTAAGGACACTTCCTTGAGGAACTCCTGCTGATATTAGTCTGTACCTTATAATTATAGATTTGAAATGTTACACAGTGTAAAGTAAAATATAGCAATTAATCTGTGAAAATGAAATTTTGTTATCATCAATAGTTTCTACAAAGTGAAATAAAAAAGTCAAACGTTTATGAAAAAGCGAAAAATATGTTTTTAAAAATGTTATAGGGGTTTGAAAAAGTTGCCATTTGACCAAAAGTGAATGTTACTATATCAAAGCCCACTAAAGAATACCGTTGAGGGACGGGCTTGTGTACACCGAGACCTTGAACACTCCAATCGCCGTAGTGCGACGTTGTCACGTTCTTCCCACGCTTCTAACTGACTGCGACTGACTCAACGCATTTATAATTTTTTTAACTGTGCGATCAAGCTTCGAGCGGTAAATACCAGGAATGTTCGAGGCTAGTAGATATGGCAACGCTGCGCGCCCATCCTATTGGCCGCCTCGCAACGGTATTCTTTAGTGGGCTTTAATATAAATCAAAATATACTTTAAAGATTATAACTGACGAACAATAATTAGCTGGATTGTTGGACTTTTAACAGTTATGCATTTTTTACCACTAACGAAGGAAACAACTTTTATACTTTCAATGGGATGCTATTTTGGACAATAATATTGAGCCTAACAGTGATTTTCACACTTCTCGCTACCATTGCTCCCTTTAAAGTCATAGCCTATATAGAGCGATGAGGGTTGTAAAAATGTTTATTCATCGAATGAGTTTTAAATTTGGATTATAATAAAACCAAAATTTACTTACAATGACTATACAAAGTCCCCCATGTATGGGCTTTTATCACTCGGTACCTTCCAAAAGCGTCTCTAACCGTATATGTTATGCCTTCTGATAAGTTTTTTTAGGAATAAATCAGTGCTCAATATTTGCAACTAGGATTTTTTAAATTGTTTATTTATTCTTTTTGTTAAGTAAAGAAAAAAACAATTTATAGTATTGCAACTAGAAAACGATAGTAATAATAATTTAATCTTATTAGGGGCGTGCCTATACATAGTGCAAAGAAATACAAAAATAAATGAAGGAAATTTTTAATTAAAACATACATAAAACACACAAACACTTATATAAACCCAGTTATTTGCAACTCGCACTTTTGTTAGGGTAATATTTTAAAGGTTTAATTCGAAAGTACTGAAGGAACTATTCGCAGAACGTAAAATCCATTCAAACATATATTAGAGTAACCAAGAACTTCGTGATTCTTATTATGCAAAGTTTTAATGCGGAGAAGTTGTATAACGTTTAACTGCTTCAAACAACGAAATAATGTCATTACACATGTTACGTGTAACCAGTTAACTGCAAACAATTTGTTGTTTGAGGAGTTATATTATTTAAAGTAGACGATTGAATGAACAAGTAATAATAATTGAATATATAAGTAGTAATAATTAAAGTAGGAGATTTACTAGTTGAGGCGAATGGATACATGCACTTGTATAATGTTAACAATATTTGTAAATACAGCGTTACATGTTATGCTTCAATGAATATTCAAGATGTTAGTAAATGGTTTGGAAATGCTGTGCGCTTGAAAAATAGTTTCCGAGTCCATGACTGCCTTCAGTTCGAGTTGGAACGAGCATAAATACCAATAATATAATAATACAGTTCTGAGAATTAATGTACAGTGCTGCGCATTTTAAGTATAATATATTTGCTTTTCAAGTAGGCGATGGTTATGAATCGGTTTAAAGTGTAACTCTCTTACGTTTGTTGCGGCTTTAGTTTGGAGGGATATTTTATGAGTACTGATTTATAAAGAGGAAAATTATGTTAGTTTGTTTTATGACAATTTAACTCAAAACTTCCGATCAGATTAAAATGAAATTGTCTAAGCACTGGCACCATGGCATGATGGACTGGGTGGGTCAAGCCTTTTCAAAATGAAAAATGAACCTTGCATGCTCGAAGCAAAGATAGCAAATACAACAATTCAACCCGGGTAACAACATTAATCATGATTAACTTTCGAAATGAGGATGAACCACGATTTCAAATGTACAACTTGTGAAGTTTTACCTTTTTCTATCGCTGGTTAAACCGCTAAAGATAAAGCAAAACAGTAAACTGAAGAAATGTAACAGCAATTTTCTTGATTTAATCAAAAAAATTGTGTGCTTAAGACCACACGGGGGTGTAAACTTCTGTAATGATATTCTGATGAATATAAAATATACTAGCTGACCCGTACGGCGTCGCCCGTGGTGGTTGGTATTTTCAGTCTTTTTAACGTAATTGTATTCTTTTTAAGTGTTCAGTCAGTGAGTGGTATTTGGCTTTTAAATATATAGATATTAAATAATAAAAGCACTATTGTCATAATAATAAAAGACCTGTTTCATTCCAATCCGTTCGGTAGTTTGGAAGAAATCGTGATTATTAATAACTTTGATCCCCACAAACCCCCCTAAAATTTCGAATTTTTTTAAAACCCTTTCTTAGCGAGCGCCTATGGCCCTAGAGGAAGCTACATACCAAATTTCATTCCAATCTGTTCGGTAGTTTTTGAGAAATAGTAATAAGTGAGTCAGTGAGTGAGTGAGTGAGTGAGTGAGTGAGTGAGTGAGTGTTATTTCGCTTTTATATACAGGGGTGGCAAAAAGTCCCGGAACAACCCAATATCTTTTTCCAGGTTCCACTTACACAATTGAAACTTTGCAAATTACTTATGGGTATAAAAAACTACTTTTTTAGAATATGGCTGATTTTTCACCTCCTCTGGGGGCCAGCCCGTTAAATGCATGTTAAATGAGCCTTATTCTAAGTTTAATTTATTTTTACATGTTCCATGTATTACACGTTCAACTCTGCAAATTGTTTACGGGTATAAAGAACTACTTGTTTATGCTACAGTTGATTTTTCATCTCTTAGTAAGGCTCAAACTTAGAATAAGGCTCATTTAACATGCATCATATCAAAACTTTGAACAGCCATAACTTTTTTCAGGATCATCCATTTTTCATTTTTATTATGTCGTTGTGTTTGTCTCATCAAGACCTTTAAAATGATATGCATAACAACCCATGCTTACATTTAAGATTTTTCACCGACTCCTGACGGGCCGTCCCCAAGAGGAGGTGAAAAATCAGCCATATTCTAAAAAAAGTAGTTTTTTATACCCATAAACAATTTGCAAAGTTTCAATTGTGTAAGTGGAACCTGGAAAAAGATATTGGGTTGTTCCGGGACTTTTTGCCACCCCTGTATATAGATATTATGGAACTTATTTTGTGTCACTTTAAGTGGATCCGCCATCATTAAAATGGGTATAATTTGTTAAAAGTTATATTTTCTGATTCTGCATCCTTTCGAGAACACGTATGTAAAGTTTTATGCAAATCTGGCCATATTTTCCTTGGCAAAAAGCAATAAAACTAAAGTCGTATATTTCTGGATTTTTCGTATTCTTCAACAAAACATATTTTTTTCTCATAAATTATACAAGAACTTTATTTATAGGCTACAGGCTAAAATTATTAGACACATATATTCCAAACATTGATAATATCCATTAAAAAGGAGAAGAAAGCAAAAGAACAAAAGGTTACATACGGAACAGGGGAGTTTTAGTGGGAAAAAAAGACTTTTGGACGTTCGCAGACTTTGAACGCAATTTCCCGAAAATCAAGGCTTTTATAACATTTTGTTGAATAAAATCTATTAAGTTTTTGAACTAGCCTAATGAAATTTTTACCACACCACCCTTATACTATGTATTACTTTTCGATCAAAATAAGGGTCAACCTTATATACCATCAAATACTATTATTTTTTATAATCTTGTTAAACAAATTTGGGTAAATTTGAAAAGTTTTACTAAAAGTTGACTAAAATTGTTTTTTTAGTCAACTAAAAAGCTGGACATCTGAATCACCTGCCATTTTATTCATTGGTAATGAATTCAAGAAACAATATGTGTTGGTTCATCAGTCTAGGCCTAACCTACAATTATTTTAGATAGAATAAAACCTGAACACAAATTCTCACAATAAATACGTTTACTAACCTTGTGTATTTATTATTTACTAACCTCTCGTATTTATTGTGAGAATTTGTGTTCAGGTTTTATTCTATCTAGGTTACTTTCTCACAAGTCAAGCTCATTAGTTATTTATTACAATTATTTTGTTTGTTTAATTTAAATTTTATGTATTTCTGATGCATTATTATACAAAAATATTAGCTTTCTGCACTTCTTCGTCGTTTAAAACTTTAACTGTGAAAATTTTCATATAATTTTTACGAACAGCTGTAGATCGTGACGGAATAGAGCGTTTCAGAAAATGCGTTCTCCGATTCTCCGCCCGCAAAATTTGCGCCGTTGTGCGCCTAAAGTTTACACTTCAAAAATTCGCGACAGTATGCTCATATATTAATTCAATTGAAGTGATTTTCCTACGAGAATTAACTTTCAAACAAATTTGAAGAACGAATAAAACTAATTTAAAGAACTAATTAGCATATTAATGTGTTGTAAGGGTTGGGAGAGAATGCTAAAACTTGGGTCATAACTCATATTGAAATTAGACCATCAGCTTTGGAGATAAAATATTATCACTAATTACGCATAACAGGCGCTTAATGCGGGAAAATTCCGGATAGGCGAAGTTGGGCTGAAAGTATTCCGTGCTGTCTGAGAGAGTGTTTGGACAAACAGAAATGACTAGCGTTATAAGTCTTTATCCTGTGCTTTTATTGAAGATATAAAAAAAAAGTTAACGTACGGGAAAGTAAATTTATAAGAACTTTCTTCTATGGCTTTCCATAGTAAGGAATCTTTAGTAAATCAATTCGCAAGTATTTGGTGGCGTTTGGGTTTTCCGAAAGTATTGACAAGTCTTAAGTGGCAAAAGGTTTACACGATTAAGTCAACATAGTTTTACAAGGCCTACATCTAAAATGAGTTATTACGGAGTCTAGTTTTTCTTTTCAAGCTAAAATGAAACGAATTCATTAAAACAGAACAATGGGAAGCTAAATTTTATTTTCCGTTTTAAATAGTAAAACTTATTTTTTAGGTAACTTTTTAGGTACATTTCTGTAAAATTTTATTAAAATATACGTCATTTTTAATTTCTGTTCATTTAAAAAACATATTAATATGTTCATACATATATCTATTGTACCAATCTTACAAGAGAATAATTAAGGGAACGGAAGCAATACTGGGCCACATAGATTGGTACTGTTCAAAACTTACCTTAGAATTTAAAATATCACCAAACGTAGGAATGTTTCAGCTTATTACTCACAATACACAAGATACCTAGAGGTTAACTCAATAAACCATAGAAATAGATATACATTTTGGCTTTATTAACCAAAATAAAAAGTTTATATGCCCTTAATGCAAAAAAAAAAATGAAATTATTGATATGCCCTTAATACAAGAAAAGTTTCAGATTTAAAAGAATACATATATATTTTATTAAGTTGAATTTAAAAGCCCTCCCCAAAAATAAAAATCGAAAACCCTCCCTTTTAATAATAATTACAGAATTTATACAGAAAAGATTAACAAGTTACAAAGTTTTAACATGAAATACCATGGATTTGTTTAAGAAGAAATATATATGTCGTTGGCCAACTTTAAAGCTAATTATAAATAATTAATAAATAAACAAAATTAATTATGAGACGTCTCTCTATATATATAAAAAAAAAGGTATAAAATTTCTAATATGCAGCCCTTAGGGCTAAGGTCCGAAATGTGCTAGCTTGCTCCTCCCAATTATTAAATACAAACATATCCTATATAGTACACATATACAAAATTACTTTTTCAAAATACAGCCTGTTTAACATTTAACACAAAAAACAACTGCAGATCGTTCATATTTTAAATTAATTTCTGTCTGTAACTAAAGCACTGTAGATATAAGAATTTTTATTGTTTTTAAAGTCCTGTTGGAAAGTAGGCCTTTTCAAGGCGTAGCTGTGGTGTAGCTTATGGCATTGTATGGTTAAATATTCCCTGGAGTTGAACCAGTGTAACTGCATAACATAAATAACAATTCCTTTTTAGAAAACTTGCAGCTAATTTAAATAAGCATAAAACTGATAGTTCTTTGAGTTGGCTGTTTTTTTTTAAATTTGTAGCCCAAGGTGACAAATTGCTACTTAAAGATTGTAATAGTTAGTACAACATGTGTCATGTTGCATAAGACTGTCTCTACATGTTAACCAAACCACATGGCAACATAAAAATGTTTTTGTTTAGTTACATAATATCTATATCAGTAATATTATGCTTATAGCTCATTAAAAGTTTTCAATATTCTGGTTATACTGCAGAAAACTACACAGTTACAGTTAATTAATACAGAACAGTTTAGGCTAGTTTTGTTTGAAATATGTTAAGACTTTAGTAGTAACCAACATAGTATCAGCTTTAAAGTTTTTGTAGGCTGTAAGATTTGCATTTTAAAATTAGGCTGTAGTAAAAATGAAATACATAGGTTTCTCTATTAAATCGAACAAAATGAGTTAGGAAAGTTATTCATAAGCCAAAGGTGGAAATAACCTTATTAAATTTTACAAGTAAATATTTCATAATTATCAAGGTAAAGCTAAAACATTCATACCTGGTATCCACAAAGTAAAGGCTTATAACAAATGCATGTTAATTGGCCTTCCGCATAACTCGCGACAAAAAACTTAAGGAATTAATCCACGACAATAATTTACAGCGACATGACAAGTCGGACTTTCCTGTAGTGTAAGCGATGGCGGACTCGGTTCTCGAAAGTTCTACAGCGAAGCAAGTTTAACGGTCTATAGAATGAGTCAGCTGTTCGGTATATTAGATAAGGAATCCGCTTTATTGCGAGCTATGCCCAGAGTAGATACTGTACGGAGGTGGCGTCTGGCGGAGAAAAGGGAAACTATTTGGAAGTTGGTGAAGGTAGGCAGAAGTTGTAACTAGTGGATAAGGAAAATTACAGAATGTAAGGTCGGAGACGTAAAGATTAAGAAAAAAAAATATAGGTGGCTCTGAAGTCTAAAAACGTCACACTATATATATAAAAGCGAAATACCACTCACTCACTCACTCACTGACTCACTCATCACGATTTCTCAAAAACTACAGAACGGATTGGAATGAAATTTGGTATGTAGCTTCCTCTAGGGCCATAGATGCTTATTAAGAAAGGGTTTGATAAAATTCGAAATTTTAGGGGGGTTTGCGGGGATCAAAGTTATTAAATCACGATTTCTTCAAAACTAACAAACAGATTGGAATGAAATTTGCTATGTAGCTTCCTCTAGGGCCATAAGTGTTCACTAAAAAAGGGTTTTAAAAAATTGGAAATTTTAGGGGGGTTTGGGGGGTAAAAATGACAAAATCACGATTTATCCAAAATTACCGAACAGATTGGAATGAAATTTGGTATGTAGCTTCCTCTAGGACCATAGGCGCTCGCTAAGAAAGGGTTTTAAAAAAAATCGAAATTTTAGGAGGGTTTGGGGTGATCAAAGTTATTAAATCACGATTTTTTCAAAACTACCGAACGGATTGGAATGAAATTTGGTATGTAGCTTCCTCTAGGGCCATAGGTGCTCACTAAGATAGGGTATGAAAAATGTCGAAATTTAGGAGGGGTTTGGGGGGGGGGTCAAAGTTACTAAAATCATAATTTCAGATCTTTTATTATTATGACAATAGTGCTTTTATTACTTAAGATCTATATACATAAAAGCCAAATACCACTGACTGACTGAACACTTAAAAAGATTACAATTACGTTAAAAAGACTGAAATTACGTTACCAACCACCACGGGCAACGATGTACGGGTCAGCTAGTAGTTTATAAATTTATTGATAGACAAAATGCGTACCACTCGTGCTGCTCAGTAAATCATTCAATTATATAATAATATTTTAGTAAGTTCTTAGAAGTCTCATCAAGTCTGTAAATTGGACGTTTTTATTGTTGTATTTTTTTTATTATTAAAAAAAAATGTATATACAGGTACAAATAATATAAAACTTATTGGGTTTGTATCCAAGTCACTGATGATTAAAAGGATAATTATCTCCGTTCTGTGTGACTTTTTTATAAGTCAAGTAGTTTACTTACTTTACATAGATTGTTGGTTGACGTGTTTTGGAAGTATTGGTAGTTAAAAGTATTCGATGGATTACACGCGGTGATATTATTTGTGTTATTGTGCGCGTTTCTTATGTTGTACTGTAATTTATTATAAAGTATTGATGTACTGCAATTTATTTTAATGTATCAATGACCTCAACAGAGCGATAATCTGAAGATGGAACGAGTTCCGAAACGCGTCAATCCACAATCTATGCAAAGTAAGTAAACTATTGACGGACGTAACTATCGATTCAAATGGTATGACTACAGTGGAACCTTGATAATCCTTGATTATCGAATACTCCTGTACTGCACTACTTTATTTTGGTTTATAAACCAGTTAATTAAACTCTATATCGATATTTCTGGAACCAATAACGTTAGTACACCGAACTCGATATCCGTTCGATTTGATTATATTAACGGAGTAAAAGTATTAACAGGAAAACGGTTCCATCAATAAAATTTAGAATTACGGTTTTAGAGACATTATTTTAAATTGTATTTGTATTGTTCAACGAACTAGTTTTATAATGCCCAGTA
>JAGFPH010000458.1:191389-201588 GCA_018207615.1 Philaenus spumarius
TAAATATAACCAGCACACAAAACCTCACAATTAATACGTTTATTTACCCAAACATTTTCGACAGTGTCGTCATATTCAATGATGCACGAGCTTGAGTTGTAGTTTAATTATTGCAGCTCGTGCATAACTGAAGATGGCTAGATAATCGTTGAAACGCGTTTGGGTAGATAAACGTATTAGTTTTGGGATTTTGTGTACAAGTTTATTCTATCAAATATAATTTCTCACATGCAAAGCGCATTTATTCACTTATATAACCTACATAAACATGACGCGTTAAAACCTGAAACGTAGACATATATACAAAATCCTGCAAAAAAGGATATAGCAGTATAAAGTACAAAACTTATAAGACCAATACATAAACTACTGCGCACATGCTGACGGACATGTAACACAATACGTTTTTATTACATAACGTCTTATTATAAAAGTTACTGATAGCCATTCCAGCAACGGATCTGGAACTAGGATAGAATGAACAAAGCGCTATTATTGTCTGTTTTTAATCTAGTTTCAAGTAGGTCAATATCGCAGCATTTGTTAATTGAAACCGTATATTGTCGCCCTGCTGAGAGAACGATTCCTGCTTCCGATATACAAATATTTACCCTCAGCTCAGCTTTTTCAACCCTTGTAATATACTTTAGAGAGCGACATAAAAGGACATTAAAACAAGGGGTAGTGCATCCCCCCTCCCCTACAACGTGATCTACAAACGTTGGGGAATTTTTAATTATTTTACATGTAGCATATTTTAGGTCTCTACGTATCAATAGTGATGGTAAAAATTGATCTGTTGGTGTCGTTAAAATTGTTTACGACACCGTTCATTATTAATTGAATTTAATTTTCAAATAAAAATTTTAGTCTTTACACAGGCTTGCGTTATAGGTGTAATTTTCTTCCTGATGCGCTTCATATTTTTTATTTGAATTTTTGTTTTACGAGTTTAGTTATGAGATTGCATATACTTTTTGCATCTATTATTTATTATAAAGAGAAATAATTTGTATGTTTGATTTTGAAAGATAACGTCACAGACACAGAAATTATTAAAATTTTCTTGGTATTCAAATATCAACCACGTCAATTCGAGAATAATAAAAGATATATCGTAAAATATGATTTATGATTTAGCTGTGGTAATCCTCAAATTATCAAACGTCACTGATACCATCACGTTGTAATGAAATGTAAAACTGTCAATTGAATGTAAAATATTATATTCCATTAAGGCTCGGGTCCGTAAATTCAAAACGGCGAAGTTGGCTACAATTTCAATTTTAACCTAACCTAACCATGCCTTCACTTTCAAGCATATTTTTGTGTTATTTTCGTCAAAAAACGAAAACTGTTTTTTTTTTCTTTAAGTAAAGTAGATTGTGGGTGTTCATTGCTAATGGGTTTGAAGTGTAAACCCGTTTAGGAGCATCGGTATCTATACTTTTTTTTTTAATACTTGTATTTGTATTTCGTCTTGGAGTTGTTTTAGGAAGCTAAAACTTGTATGGAGTTTTTAGTACACTATTATCAAGAGTTGGTTGAATCAAGAAATTATCTTTTGTATCTTCTGTTAGAGAAAAATATATATATATATTAATTTTTAATAAATATTTTCGAAATATTGAAATTATTTTTATTTTTGCTACTCATAATTCTTTTTATGTATGTATAAACCATAAAACCATTATAAAATTTGAAAGTAATAGTTCAAAGGTAGTTATTTTTATCGTTATAATTAATTTTCAATATCATTGGTTTTGTATGGAGGCATTCTTCCCTTACAGTTAGGTTAGGTGAAACCTGCCTCAAAACCCATACGTTATCAACACAAAGACTCAAACAAAGTGAAATCAATAACCGACACGAGGTTAAGGTTTGTCGCTAATGTCGCAGAGTGATACATGAGTCCCGACACGACATTTAATTATGGACCTCTTGACAAGTACTTGGTTAAGATTAAGTACCCAGATAAATCACCCAAAACTGACACTTTGTGGTCGACTTTACTTCACGCTCAATTTGTTTAAGGGTGACTCGTTACAGGTGCTCCCCCAAACCACGGCAAACTAAGGGACTTGCTTTGTTTAACTATTCAAATTAATGTATCGGAAGACCAAAGCTTTTCGATCTGCACTGTTATTTCTCCTCTGGTATATATAAAGGCTCTGCAGCACTTCCACCATTATGAAAGTCTTTCATAAACAAATACGATAATTTAAAGTTTAGATATTTTTATTTCGGAAAATTTGACCGTTCTGTTTACACACACAAAATAATAAATTTGATAGAGAAATGCTAAGAGAATCAAAACCATCAGGCTAGAATATACAAAATTATACGTTTCCACGAACGAGGAAATTTCAATTCTCAAACTTTAACCGCATATATGAATATGTGTACCTAAACATTAGAAAGTTAAACTTCAGTAAACTAGATTGGTCACTGAACTTTGTCTTCATTCAAAATCGTCAATCTCTGGACCATATACTGCCACTTCACTTCCTCTTCTTCCAGCTTACTTTATCTGCTTCTACTGGTCACTCAGCCTTTTATAAAATCAAATGTTCGGAAAACGGTGAAAAATAATTTTCTAGAATTCTATTGTTTTATATACAGGGTGATTTAAGCAGAAAGGAAAAACTTTCAGGAAATGTTCCACTAGTGAAAATAAAAAAAAAAAGTTTCCTGAAAACATAGGTTCAGAAATGCTTCGTTTTCCAGATATCCGCCATTTAGTTTTTACAAAATAATTCATTTCTTAAAAAATTTTTGACCGATTGATTTCAAACTTGGCATGAGGTCTAACCTAACAATGGTCTATCTTAAGAAAAATAAGCGATTAAATCCAATCATGCGTTTCAAAATGGCGGCTGTTAGAACATTTAAAACCTGAATCGCTCAAAAACCGTACATTTTAACAACAAATTTCAAGATACCTTTTTATGTAGCCCTTTTGGTTCCCTATCTCACAGTCAAAACGATCGGATGAAGGATAATAGTTAAGTTATGTGTAGGCGTAATAATTGGTTTGTTCTACCCTGCATTTTATACCAACACAGTAAACACAACAATATTGATAGTGCATTTGCTGTCATTAACTTTAACTTAGCTATTATCCTTCATCCGATTGTTTTGACAGTTACACCATCCAATAGGAAACCAAAACGGCTACAAAAAAGGGAGTCGTGACTTTTTTTGTTAAAATGTACGGTTTAGGAAGGATCGACATTTTCAAACCGCCGCCATTTTGAAACGCATGGTTGGATATAATCCCTTATTTTTCCTGAGATAGGTCATTGTTGGGTTAAACTTCTTGAAAAGTTTGAACTCAATCAGTCAATCATTTCTCTAGATAAAAGTTATTTTGTAAAAAAAACCCAAAATGGCAGATATCTGGAAAACGAAGCATTGCCGGATCTATGTATATAGGAACGTTTTTCTTTATTTTCACTAGTAGAACATGTCCTGACAGTTTTTCCGTTTCTTCCTGAATTACCCAGTTTAACCATACACATACGTTAGTAAAAGCATGTAAAACATCAGGTGTCTACATCCCGCCAACTTGGAAGCGTGCCAACCACTGTTTGCTTTACTGCCTCCTTCCTGCCCCTAACCACAGTGAAAAGCTGCCTGGTCTCTAGTCAAGATTCGAACCTGCTAACTTTCTATAAGGGAGATACTAAGCCGCCCAATCGGCAACTAAGGCTTGCCCCAAAAACGTCGTAAATCAACAACTCTTTAGTTACGGTACTTGATTATGTCCTGTACGATTAACCTTACACTACAAAGTATTACATGTGGGCTACATATACATACGAATACATCAGCACCATCTAGGAGTGGTCACAACAAGCTTGCTTTGTTATTACCTAACCTGAAGCTGTATAATACCATTGTATTTGGATAACCTAATAGAACTCCGATCCAATGCAATATTTTGTTCCACTGGAAATTCGACTTTTTTGGCGCTATCTATTGGGGAAACGAAGGAACCAATGCTTACAATGCTTTCTCCCTAGCGATACCTCGCGGCGCGATCATGTACTATTTTCGCGAACACCTTTTTTCCGGCACACAACCCCCGTATGGATGCAAGATCTATTTATTATTCATGATCTATGATAATACGTAATTTAGCTATATTGACCTTCTTTCTCGCTATTAAATCCCATACTGTAACTAATATTTCAAGCAGGCATGATCCGAGTTTAACATCTGACAGTAATGCCAAATCCCTGAATCAAATGTTTTTAAATAAAAGCCTTAAACAAAGCATTTTACTATATTAATTAGCGTTGCACTATATTATAGGAGTTATAGTTTGACTATTGTAGCTCCTTCATCACTGTAGATGGCGACTTTGTCGTTAAAACGCGTCTGAGTTAATAAACGTTAGTTGTGAGATTTTTTATTCAAGATTTATTCTATCAAGTTTATTAAACGAATTATAGAAATAATGTGAAAATCTCTGGTAGTGAATCTCTGGTATTTGGAATGTTGCAAATAATTTAACCGCTAAAGCCGAAGTATTATAAACTAGGGGAGACCCCTGCGTGCTCCGCACGCCAACCCCCAATGTAACCTTCTAAAAACATTGTTATGTTTTATTTATAATAAAGGTGTAGGATAATTAATAACCTCAAAACTAAGATGGTAAATAATGTAAAATGTTAAAATTAATTAATTTCTTATATTTTATAACAGCAGTTATAATAATGGTTAAAAGAACCAGCAAGGCTCAGGTCTACACTTAAAAACCCTAACCTAAAATCTAGAAATACAACAATAATTGCTTCAAATTTTGAAATCAGCTATTAATGGAAATATTGGAGCTAACAGCTATATTATCTGTTATCGATTGGTTGCTATGGTAATAAATGTAAATACATGTGTTGATTTATTATTCTGGGCTTAACCTAAGAATTTTTTCCGACTAAATTTACAAATATTGGAATAGAAAAAGGTTTTTATCGAAATGAATTATAGCCTATGTTACTCAGGGATAGTGTAGCTTTTTATTAGTAAAACTGTTTTTTCAATCGGTTTAGTAGTGCCAGAGATTACCCCCTACATACAAACAAACAAACAAACAAACAAACACACAAACAAACAAACAAACTTTACCTCTTTACAATATGTGTATAGATTAAAGTGTTCACGATGAACTGTAAAATAATTTTAAATTAAAATCGATGCCTTACTCTCCTTTGTAAAAATACTGAAAATCCTACTTTGATTTCTTGAAGGATGGTTCCTAATCCTTTACAAAATTGTTTAAATAATATGATCTGAAAACTAAAGTGGAGGACTTTAAAGAATTTGAAACGGAAAATACTTGCACAACAAAATGTCTTTCTTATTTATACCAAATAAATATTTCACTAACAAAAATTACAATATGTAAAAAAACTAATAATAATAATTTGTTGGGCTTTGATTTAGGTAAAGATTCTACAAAGAAATGCATTTGCATATCCAAGTTGCTCAGTACGACATTAGAAGGGCTAATCCAATGCAATGGATTAAGGAGGGTTGTCTCTGGAACTGAAGGGTTGATAATGTATGGTAATGTGTACACGCCCTGTTCGATCAATCTAAAGTACTAATGTAAACTTAGTTATGTGCAATACTACTACTCCCGCATATAACTTAGTTACTAATACATAAGCACTGACAGTACATAGTCAGCATACCACGTCTTCCTGTATACTTAAGCATAGGATCGTTGCATATGATTATTACTTCGTAAATAAAAAAGATCTTTAAAGTAAATTTAAAAGCTTTTAAGTAATTTTCGTAGTGCTATTAGGCTGTTTAAATTTTTTTTCTGTATTTCAGTATATGGTTATTTATGCAAACAAGAGGGCTCCGACTCGCTCACCAACCCCCAGGGCGAAGCAAGTGCAAACATATTATTGTATACTCTGATATTGTTACGAAAACTATAATTGATTAGGACAGAGGCACTTAGATCTAGATTCTGATGCAAGGGCTGTAGGGTCACAGTTTTGCGTGAATGGCAGGAACTTGTTTACATAATAGAGAGAAATTAAGAAAAAATCCCATTTAACGCTGCATGTCCTATAAAATTTCTATATAACCACAATCTTGAGTTTCTAAAAATTATAAAATATCTTCTTAACGGTAAATGGTATTGAGTTAAAAATTTGTAAGTTAGCTTATTAGCGAATTTCCATAGGAAAAATGAGCTATTGCAGTGGCCCTTATGGTAAGACCCAAGGTCGGGAGTAGCAAATGAGTACCGATCATAGCCCCCAGAACACGTTTTGGGGTATCATTAAAAATCATATACATATAGTCTATGTGTTCGCACTCTAGCGGCCGCATTTTATGTCCGATTCGGTTCAAATTTGGTACACATGTTGGTTGTCTACGTCGCTCGGACGAGTTCGTTAGCCAAAAAAATCCAACAATCGAAAGCACGTTTTTTGACCGGAAGTAACTATTTTTAAATTTTTCCTACGAGAATGAATTTGTTTTTGAGTTTTTTCTACAAATATAAAAGTAGGATGTTATTCTGCACATTATTTTTACGCGGCGCTCGATTCCCATAAAATCAATCAAAACGTAAAATACCATAGAAGTTCCCGGTTCAAAGCCATGTGGTGGATTTTACCGCGGGGTTGGCATGCGAAGCACCCAATGCATTGTGTATTGAAGATACTCCCAATATGCGGAATGGCGTGCGAACCATTTTGCAGCTATTCAGCACCGTCTTACATAGAACTATTTCCTAAACTTAATTTTGGAAATTTGCTCAACTCACGTCAGCGGTTCAGCTGCGTGGTCGAATTATTAGCGAATTTCCATAGGAAAAATGAGCTATTGCAGTGGCCCTTATGGTGAGACCCAAGGTCGGGAGTAGCAAATGAGCACCGATCATGGTCCCCAGAACACGTTTTGGGGTGTAAAAAATTCATATGTATGTATATATGTGTTCGCACTCTAGCGGCCGCATTTTAAGTCCGATTTGGTCCAAATTTGGTACACGTGTTGGTTGTCTATGTGGCTCGGACGAGTTCGTTAGCCAAAAAATCCAACAACCGGAAGTACGTTTTTCGACCGGAAGTAACTATTTTTTGAGATTTTTACTACGAGAATGAAATTTTTTTAGAGTTTTTTCTAACAATATAAATGTAGGATGTTATTCTGCGCATTTTGTTTTTTACGCGACCTTATAGCTCGCTTGGTTCCCCCAGTATCGACAAAAACGTAAAATACCATAAAAGTACCCGGTTCAAAGCCAAGTGATGCAAACTCGCGAGGCCACTAGGAGGGAACAAATTCTACTAATATATTGCGTACACACAGACAGCTGTTCAATGCCTTCGTGAGTAGACCTATTTCCCAAATTGTTGGTTGAAACCCTAAAACATAGGCATATAAACTTAATTTTGGAAATTTTCTCAACTCACGTCAGCGGTTCAGCTGCGTGGTCGAATTATTTAGTTTTATAAAGAATAATTTGGGGAAAATAAAGAAACGTTTTGCTGTTTTCGTCTCGAAATGGCCGGTATTTAAACTTTTCAACGTCGAATATATCGAAAGCCGTTAACTTTATAGAACTTAACTCCCCGTCCACACTCGCGGCGAAGCAAAAGCAAGCATATTATTGTATACTCTGATATTTTCACGGGAATTACGGTGGATTGGGTCAGAGGCACTTGGATCCCGGTACGATAATGGTGGTTGCGATGGCCTAGATCTTGACGCATGCGCGGAAAGCCAAGAGGTTTTGCGAGAATGACAGGAATTTTTCATATAGGTAATAGAGAGACATAAAATTGAAATTCATGGTACCTTATTTTATTTTGTGTGTTTTGTTGTTATGTTTTACAATTGGAATTTTCTTTATTAATGTTTTATTTTATACCAAATGTTTATAGTTCTGTTGTTATTCGTTATTCATAACTTTTAAGTGTTTGGTGCTATTCCGTCTACTTCTTGTTAACTAAACAGCTATTAATGTTGTTTATTTACACCTTTCAACACGCTCGAGTAACTAAAACTAACAAATCGCAACGGAAGCCTTAAATAAAAAACACGAAACAGAGGAAAATTTTGAACGATATTTACTTTACCAAAATATTTTTGAAACCAATTATTTTCTTACCAAAAGAAATTGAGAAATATTATCGATTTTTAAACATTTTTAGGGCTTTATAACTATATCAAATAGTGATGTATTTATCTATTCCACAGAAAATCGTTTGTGACCAGTCAACGAGTGATCCTAAAACCGTTCCGGAAATCTTTATTGTACTAAACCCTTAAAATGATAAACAATAATAATTTTTTGGAATATAATTTTTCAGTCTATCATAATTTAATTTTGTCGTTGACATCGTTTTTTTCTATATTTATAGTATAAATGAATATATTCATTTCTTTTAAATTTACCTTATCATAAACAATTTTCATCTCCGCATCACGGATTTTTCGCACTCTGCACTCGCCCCCATTTCGTAATAATTTTCTTTGCGATATCCGAAGTGCATTTAAAAGTCAATATGATTGTACATTGAAATGCATTGGAATTGATTCCTAGACTCCGTATAAATTACCATATCTTGGCGAACTCTCTAATGCAGAACATCTTCTTCGATTGTAGACCCACCCGATGTACGGTAATACCTTTATCGAATCTGTTACAAATTAGTATCGATTAGCTGTCGTACACGGCTAAGTCGTTTTCTACTAATTTGATTTAATCAACGAGCGTATTAGACAAATTTGATCGTGAAAGTTATGTGGAAAGTTTCATTGCCAATAGATTTACTTTATTGTTTTGATTGATCTTTAAAGGTTAAGCCATAATAATCTATAAAAGTGGTTTGGGGGTAGGAGGGCGGAAGTAAAGCAAACGATGGTTGGCTCGCTTCCAAGCTGACTGGATATGACCAGTTACCTGGTCTCCGGCTTGGAATGTTTTGCATAATTTTTATAAGATTATAAATATGTACGTGTATATATGTATTTTTATATATATTTATTAAAAAAAAACCGAAATTTGTATTTTGTATAACTTCGACTTTTTTACCATTGAAGTTTGACCGCGTAACCATTGAAATCACCAACAATATATATTTTATTCATACAATAACAATTCTTTAATAATATCTGACTTAAGCCCTTTTGCCCTAACTTCAAAGATATAAAGTCCGGTGTCTTTAAACAGCTTTCGGTAACCACATGGTTTTTTTTAAATTTCCACTTTTCAAATCACTATCAACTCTATTTGAAAAAAAAAAAACTATGAAAACAGCCCGTTTTACATAAAGCAATTTCTAACACTCCAATAAAAGTTTCATCAAAATCGTAAAAGTTGTTTTTTAGTTATACCGAAACACCAGGAGAAGATAGTAGAATGATGAGTATACATTGTTTTTACTACGTTTAACTACTACTAAAATTGTTTACAATAAAAGACACACAATATTTTACAATCCATTGTTTTGTAAAACATATCTCAACTGGATCTTTAAAAGAGCTCTTCGGTCTCACGTTCACGAATTTAAATCGTCTGCACTACACCACATTGTGCTGAAAGCGTAATGAAATTATTTATAATTAGCTGTACTCCTGCTTAGGCAAACGATAATTTAAACTCAAGGTAAATAAGACCTATTGAAATAACACAATTTATAGTGCCAAGTTAATAGAGTAGGTTTATACTTTAGTCAGACAAAATAAGCCATTGTCTACGAGGCGTATTGTTCCTTCACCTCTTGCTATCTCCTGTTACGATGCGTCAAACGCACTCTTTCTATAGAATTGGTTCGAGAAGGAGAAAGACGTATTTCCCAGGGTATGCCGTCCCCAAGTTTGCCTCCTGCTTCTGAGTTATAAACCCTTACCATCTCCCCCCCCCCCCCCCCCCTTCCCGCCTACTTCAACAAAAACAAACATCTTTCTCCATATGCCATTTACACGGAATCCTTTTAACTCCTATCGGTAAACATTCTCTTTTCGTTTCACCTTTTTTTTTATCATAACCCACCATCAGAGTATTTTACAAAGTAAGATCCGTCTGGAGTATTAAGTAAAATCAACCTAAGAGAGTTCTATATAAACACATTTCAATAGTGAGTTTTTCTCCTTTTCTTCATTTTACTGAACTTTTTAAAAGTCGCGCAAACTAAATAGTGTATATTAAATCGGCACCACTTCTT
>JAGFPH010000458.1:226997-247199 GCA_018207615.1 Philaenus spumarius
GACCTGAATCATGTCGCATGCGCAGTAGGTCAGAGTTTTGATTGACAGAAACACTTGGATCGAGGAAGTTTGGGGGTAACGGTGACCTGGATCATGTCGCATGCGCAGTAGGTCAGAGTTTTGATCAGGACATTAGCACTTCGATCGGGTTAAGGGTTTAGGAAGCGGGCACCTGACGTTTGCGCAGTAGGGCCTGGTATTTTGAGCAAATGAGAGGATGTTGTTCATAGAGAGAAAATATACTTGGTTTTATACGAAATTATAAAAAAACGTCGATATACACAACAAAATAAAATTACATATCACGGGAACAATAGTTTAACTATAATTTACGTAAAAAACATTTAAGCTATTGTGATATTTATTACCATAGCAACCAGCTGTACCAGCTTGTAAAGGAATCATTAAGCGTAAGGTGTTACGATCTTGTAATTCCTGATTGTGTATATGTAAAATAATCCATAAAAAGGTTTATGCTAAGGTAAATTATTTCTGCGAGCGGGCCTAAGTATCACCGTCAGCTACACGTAAACTGCAGACGAAGCTGCAGACGTCTTACACAACTCATTAACTTGGTAAAGGAAGGTTTGGTGTTTTGACAGTGTTTAAAATAGTTATTGACAAACGAGTGTGAGAATCGAGGTGTAAGTGTTAATTAGAATCCTAAGGCCTGGGAATACTCTCAAGACCGGGTGCTACCTCATGTGTGACGCCACCGGATACCGGTCTACTATCTAAGTCCATCTTTTCTTACAAGTTCCCAGCGAATACGAAATGAGCGCGTTTGATTCAGATTCAGTAATTAATACCGGGGGTTCAATTAATACTCGAACAATACGAGTTGTGTTCCGGCGTCCGCTGTTGGGTGTTACGTCTTCGGGGATCAATTTAATACGTAATTCTCATCGTGATGAGTTGCCGGCGATTGAATGCCAACTAATTTCTCTTAATAACGATGAGAACTTTGTTTCTAAGTATAGACGATGTAATTGAGATTTGGGGAAGTGAGTGTGCATGGCTTTTATTAATAAACTAGTAAGCCCTAGTGAAAAATCACAGGCAGATTAATTATACCCACATGAGAAAAACTGTATTTAAAAATATTCTATTGAAAAAGAACAAACTGTATACCTAACTATGCAATAGGGGTTTTTAATAATTCGACCACGCAGCTGAACCGCTGACGTGAGTTGAGCAAATTCCAAAATGAAGTTTATAGGCCTATGTTTTGGGGTTTCAACCAACAATTTGTGAAATAGGTCTATTCACGACGGTGCTGAATAGCTGCAAAATGTTTCGCCCGCCATTCCGCATATTGGGAGTATTTTCAATACACAAAGCATTGCGTGCTTCGCACACCAACCCTCGGAATGGGAGTATCTTCAATACACGATGCATTGCGTGCTTCGCACGCCAACCCCGCGGTAAAATCCACCACATGGCTTTGAACCGGTACTTTTATGGTATTTTACGTTTAGATCGATTTTGGGGAAACCAAGCGAGCTATAAGGTTGCGTAAAAAAACAAAATCTGTAAAATAACATCCTACATTTATATTTTTTAGAAAAAACTTTAAAAAAATTAATTCTCGTAGTAAAAATCTAAAAAAAAAATAGTTACTTCCGGTCAAAAAACGTGCTTGCGATTGTTGGATTTTTTTGGCTAACGAACTCGTCCGAGCGACGTAGACAACCAACATGAGTACCAAATTTGAACCAAATCGGACGTAAAATGCGGCTGCTAGAGTGCGAACACATATATACATTATTATTATATATGTATCATATATTACAATATTATTGTTCAGATTGTGGCAGTGTTTAAAAAAATTATGAATTTATTTTGGGTTTATTTATAAGCCTCTTTACAATATTGGTAAAAATTAAACTAATTTGACCTAAAAAAACTAAATTATTTCAACTTCTTTCTAAAGTAACGTGCTCAGTGACAAGGTTAAAGTAATATAACAATATTTTTATGCTATATTTTTGTATTTCATACATTTAGTTACAAATAATTATTTTATTAAATTTATAAGTTGGGTTATCTCTAATAAAAGTCCACGTCAAAGAACCAATTGTCCAACTGACTTGTAAGAAAACGACGGTAAAGATATCCTGTCGAGGGAGTTTTTTAAAAAAATATGTTTTTCTGTAAAAATGTCATATATTTTAATTTTTAAATGTTTAACAGTCATGATACTCGTGGTGGAAATTTGACAAAGTTTCGTCAAAATCGGTTGGTTCGTTTTTGAGTTGAATCCTAATGAGTACATCATTATTATTACATTGTATAGGTAACGATTTGCACGCTTACGTTTTAATTATAATCCTCAGTGTATTTAAACAGCTAATCAATGGACAGACTACCTTTATAATTTACGTCCAAAAATCTTTGTTTACAGGGCAACAGAATGGGCGCAGGCGTTACAAATGAATTTATCGTTCATTGTGCAAAGAGTTCCGGGCAATCTGTTGGGGGCGATTACCCACACCGGCGTTCCGACATAAATATCTTGTAATGAAGGAAGAGTGTTCGCGTAAAATGTTGTAGGTTTCCACTACATTGATTAAATTGCAAATAGCCGACTTGTCCGAGACAATGTTATCTTGGTGTACTCGTCGGGCAATGAAAATCTTGTAAAATCATAATTTCGTAGGAGTAAAGCCCGGAATAACGCTAGAGTTTAGATTGGAGCTTTATTTGAATTTATTCAAGTTTTTAAGGAACCTATTTAAGTTGCAAAACAGTCCATTTACACTTGTCTTCGATAGCGTGTAATAGTAACAATAAAATACATTATTGAACACAAAATATCTATATTTTATTACATAGAGAAACATGTTGTCAGTAATACCATTGTATTTGGATAACCTAATAGAACTCCGATCCAATGCAATATTTAGTTCCACTGGAAATTCGACGATAGTGGCGTTATCTATTGGGGAAACGACGGAAGCTGTATGAAACACCAATGCTACCAATGATTTCTCCCTAGCGCTACCTCGCGGCGCGATCATGTACTATTTTCGCGACAACCTTTTTTCCGGCACACAGCCCCCGTATAGATGCAAGATCTATTTATTATTCATGATCTATGGTAATACAATATACATTGATTAATTTGATGATGCGTTAACCATTGCTGCTCAGTCACCATGGGGTTTCAGGTAGACTTCCAAGAATTAGATCTATTGCAGTTGTTACCATGGTGACTTTCAGGAAATGTCTACCAAATTGTATAAACGTAATATTGATCTATAACAATTCCATTTGGAAATGATAACTGCTGTAATATGATTGCACAGATTACTGTCAGACAACGTGAAAATGAAAACTCTCGGACGAGTTCGTTAGTGAGCAAAATGTAACCACAGGGTGGAAATGAAGAAAGTTTTATTTGATAAACAGAAACATCGCTCTACCTTCCTTATTGCGAAAGATGTTGAATCTGTTTTCAGTTATTACAACTTCTAAAAGTGGTACTAAAACAATTTGTTTAAGGCTCTTCTTTACCTTGAAGAAATCTCCCGAGTGTGCCGAAAGGTCTGACTAAAGCCGCAAAATCGTCGAAACATGCATTCGTAATAACGTGTTTCGGATTCTATCTATAAGTTAATAATCTGGGAAACTACTTTAACCCTTTGAGGACCAAGAAGTGATACAATTTTAAAAAACTATATATTTCTTTATTTTTGTGATTAACTAAGGTTAACTAAGGTAAAAAATATTTTTTTTTTTTTACTGGTTTTTTTTTTTTAGTAATTATATATATATAATTATATATACATATATAAATACCTTAGTAAAATTACGCAAAACAGCTCCACCCGGAGACCAGATATCTAGTCATATCCCCGTCAGCTTGGAAGCGAGCCAACCACCGTTTGCTTTACTTCCGCCCTCCTACCCTCAAACCACAGATATGATTAGATATCTGGTCTCCCTAGCCTAGATTCGAACTCGGCATCTTGTGATCAGAAAGACGCTTCGTTACCACTAGACTACGGCTTCATGAAATAGAAATGACAAATTAACAAAACTTCACTTACTTTACTATCGGTATAAATATTCCGTGTAAAGTAAAAGATAGTTTGTCAGCACCATCTAGGAGCGGTTATTGGAAGTTTGCTTGGTTGCTCTTAAGTGTTAATCTGTCTGATTTGTATGTGTGAGAGGTTTATAATAATAACTTAGATCAGTTCTTATTAAGTTAAGTAATTAATTTAAAGCAATATGCTAAACTTTTAATACAAAATACTGACAAATGAAAGACTAGAACATGTTTTAAAAAATTGGGGAAATCACACCATATAAATTGTCAATTGAAAGCAAGCACTAGCCAAGCAAGTCCTGCTTTCTGGTGGCATTTGTTGAAACTAGGTGTAGACCTGATGTTTTACAGACCTGCAATGGTACTATAAAGTACCTCCATGGCTCAACTTGTAGATAAAGCCGCTGTTACCTTTTATAAAGGCAGTTAAATTGGGTGGTACTTAAAAGTACCGTCGGGCAACAAAGGGTTAAGTTATAAAGAAGGCTTTATATTTTTTACGTGTTAGCTTAAAATATGGAAATTATTGCTTAAAACTCCCAAAAAAATGCGTTAAAAGTAATCGATTTTTATTCAGTTAAACTGTTGATTAAAATGAGTTGCCGTCGATTTCTTTCAATTATGAGATATAAGACAAAAGCGCAAAGCCTTTAAGAACAATTTAAGAAGTTTTACAACTTTTTAGGTTGAAAAACGGCGTCCGAAACACGGTACTACGAAGTGCATATTTTTGATGTTTTACGCAAGGTACAGAAGACCCTTAAGGTATTTCGATAATACATTAACACTTATTCAAAGATGGAAAAAATGGGCTGAAAGACAAAACAAATTATCTTTTAGTAGACATAGTATGAAAGCCATTCATTTTTAAACTAGTAGAATTACATCAAAACAAAGGAAGAGAAATGTTGGCAATTTAGGAAAATCTAAAAAAAATTTATCCACGATCTATTTTGAGTTTCAATTCCTTTATGTGTTATTTTTTTAATTTTATTTTTTTTTTATGTAATTTGTATTTAATGATACATATAATTGGTGTTGCGTGCCCGATATATTAAGGCACATATGCAAAACAATACAAATCATAAGAGAACATTTTGTGCGATTGTTTATAAAGATAAGTACCTGGGCGACCGAGCATTACTCGGTATTTTTGTTAATTGTGTTTTTTTTTATAGGAAAATGTATGTAAATACAAATCAGGTAAGTACTGTTTTGTAGGCCTACTCATAACTCGCGAAATATTAGCACGGGTCAGCTGATTTCAAGCTTAAAACAATTATAACCTTTAAGACAAAAAAAAAAAAAATATTTATAGGAGACAGCTGATGGAAATGTTATAGGAAACAGCTGATGTTTGTCATATGTATCCTATTGATTTTAAATTACATAACCCCAATGTTAAAAATTTTCCATTTTCAAATGAGTTTTTCAGAAAAATACGAGTTTTTCTGAGGTAGTGGTTTTCACCAATCGATTTTTTAGTCCCAAAAGCCTCTAATCCCAAAGTTTCAGCAAAATCCTTCCGCTGGATCTCGAGATTGCTCGTACACACAAACAAACCAACAAACAGACATTGCTCGTATTAGAGTATAGGATTATTGTCTACGATTTATTTGTATGGATGTTGAATCCGTCAAACTAATGGACACTGTTTTTCCGTTACCCTATGTTTGATAATTTTGGCAGTTATACAATTCGAGAGAAAACTAAACGGGATACAAAAATGTACTCGGCGAGGTTTTTGTACAAATTTACGGCTTTTGAATTATACTCATTTACAATTTTTAAAATACTGCCATTTTGAAACAGATAATTTGTAGATAACCGTCCTATAGATATATTTGGTACAAAAGAACAAAATAGCGGGTAGCTGGAAAAAAGAAACTTTCCAGGCCTATGTCTATGTAAACTTTTTTCATTAGTTACAGCGCCAGTGCACAAGCCCCGGCAGTTTCTTAGTTTTTCTAGGAACATCTGTATAAATATTGTATATACTCATTTCAATCAAAAGCGACCGTAATAAAACATTATATATTTCAACTGTGAAGAGTTGCATTGAACTACAAAATCGAAAATCCGTTAAGTTCTACATGCAAATATTACCTGGAAGTCTTGCTGGAAGATGGTGAATAAATCAATCGAGGTTTCTACTCTTCTAGCAGATGTCGGAAATATTTTCTAAACCTCAATTTATCCTTGACATTTCCCCTTAGTGACTGTTGATGGGAAACAGAGACGTCAGGCGCTTAGTTACATATATTGCAAGTGATCATGTCAAAATGTCACGTTGACAAATTGCTTGTGATTAAACACGAAATAATAACAATTTAAAAAAGGTATCATATGGGTTTAATTTTAGAGGCAATAATTTTTAACTATTTTTTTGCAAAGATATACTTTTAATTTATTCGAGTCTTTACTGGACCTAGTGAGGAAATATTTTGCTTGTGGATAATTTAAACTTTTCTGTCACAATACCAAGCTTGATTGAAATTGGCCCACACGTTCCAGTTATGCTGAAATATACTCACTCATACATACATCTGTTTTTATTCATATTATTATATTAACCTAACCTATAATAACCTTCCCTACCTTTACGTTTTAAAACGAAAATTGTCTAAAATCGTTCCTTAGAAAGCGTCTATTACTTCATGAGAATTGTTAGGGATATATTGGAAAATACCAATATTCCAAAGACTAATTATTAAAAGCTAATACATTAGAATTTCTTGGATAACATGGGTTCATTAGTGTTGCATACATTTAATGTAGTACTAGGGGAGACCTCTGCGAGCTCCGCACGCCAACCCCCGGTGCGACCTTCTAAAAACATATGTTATGTTTTATTTATAATAAAAGTGTAGGATTAATAATAACCTCAAAACTAAGATGGTAAATAATGTTAAATGTTCAAATCAAATTATTTCTTATATTTTATAACAGCAGTAATAATAAAGGTTAAAAGAACCAGTAAGTCTCAGGTCTACACTTAATCAAAAACCTAACAAAAAAGTTATAAATAATAACCTCAAAACTAAGATGGTAAATAATGTTAAATGTTCAAAACAAATTAGTTTGTACATTTTATAATTTGAATAAATAATTCATTTCCTCCCTTATAAAAATCAATATTTACTTCCACAAAGCAGCTGTATTAGTTAGTTTCTTATTATAAACAGCTGTTTTGTATTAAAATGTTTTTATAACCTTCTGAATACTGTAATCATAGTTATTTACATCCACGAAATCAGCTGGATTAGTTTGTTTCTTATTATAAACAGCTGTTTTGTATAACAATGGTTTTTAAATATTTTCCATGTTAATCTTATGGGGAAAATCCGACCTTTGAGATTAGCTCACGCCATTAAGGATAAGAATTTTTGACATCTAAAACCTTATTGCAAAACTACGAAATGAGACGAATTTTTTGAAACCTCAAACATTAAAATTGGTCCAGAAATAAGGGAGGAGATGTGTTTACAAAAAACGGCTTCACGTATTATATATAAAGATTTAAACAATACAAATAAACGTCTTTTACTTTTTAAGAAATGGCCTACTAAAAGCAATACCAAAGTGAGCAGACGAAACTTTGCAAAATACCATCAATTTGAATGGTCGGTGACTATGTCAGAGACTTTGCCAATCAGGTGCAACCGCATGGGAGGAGTGGACCAAGAACAAAAACCGCGGGAAAACTTCCTGACAAGGGGCTAGGGAAGTAAACTGGAATTAGGAAAGTTCCGATTCGGGAATTTAGTTAGGGGTAAGAGTTTAGGGACTACAGCTGCGGCTGCGAACCCTCCCTTACTTTCTTTTCTATCCGAGTAGCAGCGTTTTATTATTTCGCTGACCCAAATATCTCGCTTTTATCAAACAACTATGACAGAGTCGGAGGTAACTTATGACTGTATTGAGGCCTATTCTGTAATGCGGTCATATGGGTGTAAATAAAGAAAAAAATGTCTATAAACATTAGTCAGGAAACGCTCCGCCATTTTGTTTTTTAAAATAAATATTTTATAACTTGAGAACTGCTACACCGATTGATTTGAAACTGTGTACTTTACTTACCGATGTAAAGACATAGATTGAAAAAAATCATCAGTTTGTTCAAATAATCCTCAAAATGGCGCCCAATTAAAAAAATGTTATATCAGTAATTCAAAAACCGTACATTAATATAAACAAAACGTAAATTGTGTGCTTAATACCACACGGGAGAAACTTTTTAACACAACTTACGAAATGGGGGAGCACAATATCCATTTCAGAGATATTACCAACTAAACTATTTGAACACAACTTGCGAAAGGAGGCATTATTTATATTTCTAACTTTTAGGTTAGGTTTTTATTAAAGTGTAGACCTGAGCCTTGCTGGTTCTTTGAATCTTTATTATAACTGCTGTTATAAAATATACGAAATAATTTGCTTAGAACATTTAACATTATTTACCATCTTAGCTTTGGGGTTATTATTAATCCTACACCTTTATTGCAAAGAAAATATAACATGATTATGTGTATAGAAGATTCCAACGGGGTTGGCGTGCTCAGCACGCAGGGGTTTCCCCTAGTGATTTTATAAAATTGTGGGCCTATTTGTTAAAGTTTTGTATTTATATGCATTACTATATATAATAATAAAGATACAAATATTATCTTGTCAGAGGTTATGTCCATTTCAGAGGTATTACCAATTAAACTATTTTAACACAACCTACGAAATGAGGATGCTCAATGTCCATTTCAGAGGTATTACCAAGTAAACTATATACTCTGCTATATACAAATGTGTACTATATATAGTAGAGCGTGACGGAATAGAGCGTTTCAGAAAAATGCGTGACGGTAAAATTCGATTCACCGCTAGCAAAGATTTTGTATATGCAGTGAGCCTATAGAAATTTACTCTTAAAAAACTCCAAGAGAAATTTTTTGTAGCAAGTTTATTTCCTATCGAATGATATAAGTGTCAAAACTATCGAACACAGGGTAGCATCGTCCATTAGATTTTGTGCCCAACGAACAAGGATAGGCAATAATAAGTTTGCACGACCAATAAAGTTGGACGCTGTTTCACGGTTCGATAGGACATTAAACTATAGAAGTTTTAATGTTAGTAGAGTAGTTCATAATATTATCAGACAAGCGATTAGTATTACAATAAATAAAGCACTTTCAACATTACACTATGAACTTTCTTCTTTTGCAGAAACGTATAAAATGCTATCTCCCCGACATAAGTGACTTTTAACTTGTCTACTTATTTAGAAATAATGATACACTAATCTCTACGTAGCTTTCTGCTATATAAGATATTCAGCTTTGGAATAGAATTTATTTTCCATTATGGTTGCGCTTTCTAGGACAGCGATTCTCCAATAAATGGCTGCATTTCTCTAAGTTATTTAGCTATTTCAAATGTTTGAATGTTCTCGGTTATTTCTTCGCTGAAACATCTATAACTTTGCTCTTTAATGCTTTCTCTGTATCGCATTGTAATGTCTGGTTATGCTGTTTGAAATTCTACAGGCTCTAAAAGAAAGCTCAGTTACCTTAGTATCACCATTAACACAAAATAATTTGTAAAATGTTTCAATTTGTAAATTTTCTTTTAGTTCTCGAAATGTTCAATTGTTAAAATGTGTTCAAAATGTCTTAGCGATCGTAAGACTTAATTGAATATGTGTTTTTAAATTTCAGAGAAACGAAATACATTTTTACTCGAGGGTAACATCAAAACTGCATTCATTTGCCTAAGAAATGTATTATTGCCTATGCTTTGTTCCTTTGGAGGTTGAACCCGTCAAGGTAATGGATTCGTTTTTACAGTTTAACTTTGTTCCATAGGACTATATCTTTGACAGTTATACTATTCGATGGGTAATTAAACGGGTTATAAAATTTACTCTGGACTTTTTTTATAAAATTTACAGTTTTTTAATTATTTTCACTACAAATGTTTAAATGGCCGCCATTTTGAAAATGATTATTGGAACAAGTGGATTAAGTTTACAACCTAGGAATTTACAATGACCAGTAAAGCGCACAATTTTAACTCAATCGGTTTAGCCGTTCTACGGATATAATCAACTTTTATAAATGAGAATGTACGTCCGTACGTGAGTAGCAATACAACATAATAGCTGATTCATCGTCTGTAATACTTCAAAAACTAGCGTAGATTATACTTTGGAGTTAAATTTACAACTTCAATCAATAATATGGCTTATGAAATTAATTTTTTTTTTAAATATGAGCAATAGAAATAATGCAGCCTATAATACGTTATGAAATTTGCTTTGAGGTTATAAAATTAATATAAATTCAACCTTTTATCACCTGTTTATCCATTTGTACGAATTTAAAGAAAGATACCCATTTGTTTAACTTCGGAAACATTCGTATATCTTCGTATAACATATAAACATATTCGATGATTAATTTCTTCATTAATATTATTATTAACTTCTAAATTTACAAATATTTTATCAAAATGAAGTACTTTTTTATAGCCTATGTTACTCAGGAATAGTGAAGCGTTTTATTAGTAAAACAATTTTTTTCTATCGGTTCAGTAGTTCCAGAGATTACCGAGATCAGAGTTCCAGAGTTATGTAGGGGCATACATACAAACAAAACATTTGTACCTCTTTATAATATTAGTATAAATATCTAAATTTTACAACATTTCACTATTTTATAATATTTAAAAAATTTAAACTATTTGATATGTCAATCTGAAATAAAATTCTATTAAAAGATAATATTGTTATATTTCTTCATATATAATAAATATTAAGTACATAACACATTTAAAAAAAATAGGCCTACAGTTAGTAATCATATAATTGTACACATTTACCGAGTAAAAATTCCCCTTAGCATAGTAGGGTAGGCCTAGATTAAGTCTGGTAATTTTAAATAGTATTTTTTAAATGATGTATTTCTGATGTGTATCTAACTTACCTAATCTACCTGTGATTTTTCAAGGGGATTACTAGTTATTTAGCATACAAACAAAATGGCGGGTAGGTGGTAAAAAAACGTTTACTGACTGGTATTCATATGAACTTTTTCAATTAGTTTCTCCAGGGGAAAAAGCCCCTGAAAGTACCTCCCGTGGGACATCCTGTATAATAGAGACAAACGTAGTTTTAATTGAATACATTTTTATTTAAAACAATAGTTTTTTTAGTTATATCCATTTTCGTCAGCAATTCAATTGAGAACCACTTCGTATGCAGTACAGTTGGCCACTATTCCTACACAGTAAACATTTGTATTTTTTCCTTGTTAAAGACTACTAAAATCGTTAAACCTACAGGAAAAGCAACTTGATAATCCTTCAGGAATTAGAGTGGACCTGGACTTGGGTTTCACAATTTACCGGACGAGAGGACGCTGTGTCAGTGGAATTCCTTTAAATTGTCATTAATTGAAATATATTGCGCTCACGTACGCGAATACCTGAAAACAATTGAATGCAATTTGGCATCCCTGTGTCATTCCGTGTTTGCCTAATTGTATTGAAAGGGTTGACCAGATCTGTATTAGTTGGGGCAGTTTATCATGCTTCTCGGATACACTGTTTTTGTAAATACACATCCCTTACTTACGGTGTGCTGCACCACCGCCATATTGGATTTGTTAAAAGGATAATGTTTAGTTTAAAAACTTGTTGTTTGTATTCATCTCTATCCTTACAATTATATAGTCAGGAGTGCCCTGTTATTGTGTTACACATAGAAGCTTCTTTATTTTAACACATTTTGTATTAAATACTAGCTGGACAAATCCGGCTTTGTACGGATAGAAAAATTAAAGTTAAATGTATATTAAAAGAAAATATATATTATATCAATAAATATATTACACTATGTATTTCTTATGGGGATTTTTAGTCACTTTGACCCCCTTAAACCTCCCCTAAAATTTTGAATTTTTTAAAACCCTTTCTTAGCGAGCACCTATGGCCCTAGAGGAAGCTACATACCAAATTTCGATCCAATCCGTTAAGTGGTTTTGGAGAAATCGTGATTTAGTAACTTTGACCGCACCCCTCTTAAGATTACGAATTTTGTAAACCCTTCCTTATCAGCACCTACGGCCCTAGAGGAAGCTACATACCAAATTTAGTTCCAATCCGTTCGGTTTTTGAGAAACCGTGATGGGTGAGTCAGTGAGTGAGTGAGTGGTATTTCGCTTTTATATACATAGATATAGTTTATTTCGGGGATCTCGCTAACGGCTCTAACGATTTGGATGGAAATTTACATATAAGGGTTTTTTGACGTCAGGAATCGAATGCGCTAGGTCTTATGTCTACAAAAATGCGCTTTTTTGTAGTGGATTTGTCTTTTATATATATAAATAACGCAACCCTTCTTTTATTATCTCTTTTGATCACTCTCGAAATCTACGAGGCATTAATTATAAACTCTATACTGTATTACATGTCTCTGTAAATACAGTGCGAGTCAATAGTATGGATACAGCCTGTTAAATTTTAAATGGATAAAGATAGAAAAACGAAACTTATCACACTTTCTAGGAAATAAAAGTGAACTTTTTAGTCACTATTACAACTTTGCCCATTTCCCCAAAATGGGATTTTTGGGGGGCAGCTCAAAATCTTTAAATGTAAAGGCCCATTAAGTGACACCTCATTTTAAAGGTCTTGATTGAAGAAGAAGAACAGTGGAAACTAGAGCTTTCTATCTTAACTCTGTACAATAGGGCAGTTCATTGAAATTTTCAGAACCTGGTTCTAATACTTTATTTAGGAAATTTACTGTTAATTGAATACAATGAATTTGCGAAACAGATGAAATCAACAGCTAATAGAATAAACTTCTTTTTATAATGTATTAATAATGTGTATTACAATATGTATTACAAACGTCAAGTGACAATGCTTCGTTTGTAGCCGATTTTGGTCTTCCGTGTTTGGGGCGGTCTTTAACGCTGTCCGTTTCCTAGAAACGTTGGCTAGTTTTTTGAACTCCTGATTTAGATACTGGGTTTCGATTAGGATAAGTGGCATTAAATAAATTCCTCGCTTCAACATAAGATCTCACCCGGTCTCCGTAGCTTCGCATGATCAGGATCATAATACGCTCTTGTTCACTTAAACTCTCCATTTCAACGTGCAGTATCACAAAAACACGTCTTCACTTTGTTGATGCCAACCAGAGACCGAACCTGATATCGGATTTCCTCAAAACTGATAAGATGAAGGAAGGCCAATCCTACAGCAGGTAATAACTGTAAAACAGGATTGAGTTTGTAAGAAAAGTGGTTGTATGTTGGGGTTATTTACCACCTGAATGTTTTGACTCAATGAAGTTTTACTTAATTTCAATGAGCTGCCTGGTTTGAGAAAGAAAGCTCTAGCTTCCACTGTTCTTCTTTAATCAAGATCTTTAAAATGAGGTGTCACTTAATGGGTCTTTACATTTTAAAAAATTGATAGCTGCCCCCCAAAAATCCCATTTTGGAGAAATGGGCAAAGTTGTAACAGTGACTAAAAGGTTCACTTTTATTTTCTAGAAAGGTGTCCTGAGTTTCATTATTCTATCTCTATCCATTTAAAATTTAACAGGGTGTATAAATACTTTTGACTCACCTGTACGGTAAGACATTAAGCACACTTTTTATTAAATTTTATTTTATGTTTATTTTGTTTATAATGTTTTATTTATAACATTTTATTTATGTTTTACCTTTTAATGTTAATAAATGTAATACGTTACCAAAGATTGTATCAGGTGGATCTTTCTTACCTGGAACATAAGAAATAGTTGATATCATTATCCATACTTAAGTCAATAACAATTCAAAATTCATTAAAATTACCAAACATTACTATCACGCTTTGTCACGCTCCTGAGGGAGTTGATACAAAACTCTTTTAGATGAACTGTAGCAACCAAATTATACCATGCTGATGAGCTACACCACACGACGTTGCATATTCATTGTTTGAAGAGAATGTTATTTAATATAGCCTACTCGTACGTTACAACTGTGCAGCTGAACCGCTGACGTGAGTTGAGTAAATTTCCAAAATTAAGTTTATATGCCTATATTTTAGGGTTTCAACCAACAATTTGGGAAATAGGTCTACTCACGACGGTGCTGAATAGATGCCAGTTTGTACGAAATATACTAGTAGCATTTGTTTCAGCCTAAGCTCCAATTCGACGCACGCGCTCCTTCGTTACACTCGCAGTGGAAGACACCTCGACTTGTGGCCTCGGGTTATGAGCTTCGCTTCGCTCGCAACCAAAAAACTCGCCCGTCGGCCTCGGATGAGAAGATACACCCACAAGATAAAATCCACCACATTGCTTTGAACCGGGTACTTTTATGGTATTTTACGTTTTGATCGATTTTGGGGGAACTGAGCTATAAGGTCGCGTTAAACAACAAAATGTGGAGAATAACATCCTACATTTATATGTTTAGAAAAAAACTCGAAAAAAATTCATTCTCGTAGGAAAAATCTCAAAAAATTGATACTTCCGGTCAAAAAACGTACTTTCGGTTGTGGGATTTTTTTGGCTAACGAACTCATCCGAGCGACGTAGACAACCAATACGTGTATCAAATTTGGACCAAATCGGACTTAAAATGCGGCCGCTAGAGTGCGAACACATATACCGATACGTATAAGTGTATATATATAAATATATATGATTTTAATGACCCCCAAAACGTGTTCTGGGGACCATGATCGGTGCTCATTTACTACTCCCGACCTTAGGTCTTGCCATAAGGTTCACTGCAATAGCTCATTTTTATTATGGAAATTCGCTGATAAAGTGGGACAGTAGATGTGGATCTTAAGAAGGAGAGTGTACGTGGATTTAAAGCAGGCGAACAGATGTGGCTGTAGAAAGTGTTTATTTAAAGTAGGCGGGTGATTGGAAATTTATGTTTCCTATTTAAATAGCATAATGCAGTCGCACACAAGTTATGAACAGCCCATAGAAAATAGTATTAAACTTTAACGCGTTTAAGTGTTTAGTGATAATTTTAAATATGACGTTCTTAGTTACCGGTATGTCACAAATCGAATCAAAATTTAATCAAATATCGAATTTGTCAGGTGTCGATGTGATAAGAAGAAACAAATTTAGAAACTATAATAATAATATTCTCCATCACAATTTATATCAAAGGGAAATGGATAATAATAATATACTAGGGGAAACCCCGGAGTGCTCAGCACGCCAGCCCCCGATGGAATGTTCTAAAAATAAATGTTTTGTTTTATTTATAATAAACGTGTAGCATTAATAATAACCTCAAAACTAAGATGGTAAATAATGTTAAATTAACAGATTAACATCTGTTTTTAAAACATCTGGATTGTATCCATAATGTATATATTCGTCTACTTAAAGGTGGTAATAAAAGAAGTTCAGAGTTTACATAGGCGAAAAGAGTTACTTAGCGCATGTTTGTAGACATAAGACCAAGCGCATTCGATTCCTGACAACAAAAAACCCCTATATGTAAATTTTCATCCATATCGTTAGAGCCGTTAGCGAGATCCCCGAAATAAACTATATACAAACACTAGCTCACCCGTACGGCGTTGCCCGTGGTGGTTGGTATTTTCAGGCTTTTTAATGTAATTGTATTCTTTTTAAGTGTTCAGTCAGTGGGTGGTATTTGGCTTTTATATATATAGATCTTAAATAATAAAAACACTATTGTCATAATAATAAAAGATCTGAAATTATGATTTTAGTAACTTTGATCCCGCCAAACCCCTCCTAAAATTTCGAAATTTTGCATAGCCTTTCTTAGTGAGCACCTATGGACCTAGATGAAGCTACATACCAAATTTCATTCCAATCCGTTCGGTAGTTTTGAAGAAATCGTGATTTAATAACTTTGATCCCCCCAAACCCCTTCCTAAAATTTCTTTTTTTAAACCCATTCTTAGTGAGCGCCTATGGCCCTAGAGGAAGCTACACACGAAATTTCATTCCAATCTGTTTGGTAATTTTGAAGAAATCGTGTTTAGTAATTTTCACCCCCCCAAACCCCCTAAAATTTCCAATTTTGTATACCCCTTTTTAGTGAACACATACCCTAGAGGAAGGTGCATACCAAATTTCATTCCAATCCATTCGGTAGTTTTGAAGAAATCGTGATTTAATAACTTTCATCCAAACAAACCCCTTTCTAAAATCTCTTTTTTTTAAACCCTTTCTTAGTGAGCGCCTATGGCCTTAGAGGAAGCTTCATACGAAATTTCATTCCAATCTGTTCGGTAATTTTGGAGAAATCGTGATTTAGTAATTTTTACCCCCCAAACCCTCCTAAAATTTCCAATTTTTTAAAACCCTTTTTTAGTGAACACCTATGGAACTAGATGAAGCTACATACCAAATTTCATTCCAATCCGTTCGTTAGTTTTGAAGAAATCGTGATTTTAGTAACTTTGATCCCCCAAACTCCCCCTAAAATTTCCAATTTTTTAAAACCCTTTTTTAGTGAACACTTATGGCCCTAGAGGAAGCTACATGCCAAATTTCATTCCAATCCGTTCGGAAGTGTTGAAGAAATCGTGATTTAATAACTTTGATCCCCCTAAAAACCCCCCTAAAATTTCGAATTTTTTAAAACCCTTTCTAAGCGAGCGCCTATGGCCCTAGAGGAAGCTACATACCAAATTGCATTCCAATCTGTTCGGTAATTTTGGAGAAATCGTGATTTAGTAATTTTTACCCCCCAAACCCTCCTAAAATTTCCAATTTTTTAAAACCCTTTTTTAGTGAACACCTAATGGCCCTAGAGGAAGCTACATACCAAATTTCATTCCAATCCGTTCGGTAGTTTTGAAGAAATCGGTTTTTAATAACTTCGATCCCCCCCAAACCCCCCCCCCCTAAAATTAGTTTTTGAGAAATCGTGATGAGTGAGTGAGTGAGTGGTATTTCGCTTTTATATGTATAGATTGCTCGTTTAATAAGATTAGATTTACTACGGAGATTCGACGCAACACGGAAGAGGCATAACAGCCCCAACTATGAGCCAATCTTGATTATGCGATTGCGTTCCGGTTACCACCTTTCAATAAGTCAAGTATAAACGTCCGATTCATTTGGTCTACCGTACAAAGAGTGCACATTGAAACGGCAAAGGTTGAAAACAACGAAGGCAAAGGTTCCGCTCGAGTTGTAATGGAACGAAGTAAGTGCTGACGTGTAGATGATACATAGGCTAGTTGTCCACCCCCCCCCCCCCCCAACTATCTCTGTTTCTCTCGGTCTTATGCGTAATTATATACGTTTTGCAAACTCGACATTCAGTTTATAATCGCATTACCCTCTAACAAATAATGATTTCCTGTAGGAACTGCGTCGTCGGTTACTTAAGGCCAAACAAGCTTTAAGGAAGAGATAATGTATTCCTTTTAGTAATAATATATATTTATGACGCCAAAGCTTTATATACTTAACCCGTCTTCACTTTGTATGTGAAAAGTTTTCCTTTGAAAACGACTTTGAATAATTTGAATTTAGATGGTTTGACATTTGTGCAGGTAAATAGAGCCGCTTTTGCTCCTTAATTTCTCGCCGAATGTATTGTAAAAGTATTCTTCTAAGGCTCTCCGCACTTCTGGATTCCACTGCTACGCAAATTTCGTATTTCCTATGCTAGGAGCTGACCTTTCATTGTTTATAGTTATAGCTTAAATGGGTAGAAATTACTTTATTAGCGAATTTCCATAGGAAAAATTAGCTATTACATTGGCCTTTATGGTAATGCAAGGTCGGGAGTAGCAAATGAGAACGGATCATGGTCCCCAGAACACGTTTTGGGGTGTCATTAAAAATCCTATATATAAATGTATATATGTGTTCGCACTCAAGCGGCCGCATTTTAAGTCCGATTTGGTTCAAATTCGGTACACATGTTGGTTGTCTACGTCGCTCAGACGAGTTTGTTAGCGAAAAAATCCAACAATCGGAAGCACGTTTTTTGACCGAAAGTAACTATTTTTTGAGATTTTTCCAACGAGAATGAATTTGTTTTTGAGTTTTTTTCTACAAATATAAATGTAGGATGTTATTCTGCAAATTTTGTTTTTTACGCGACCTTATAGCTCACTTGGTTCCCCCAAAATCGATGAAAACGTAAAATACCATAGAAGTACCCGGTTCAAAGCCATGTGGTGGATTCTACCTTGAGGTTGGCGTGCGAAGCACGCAATGCATTGTGTATTGCAGATACTCCCAATACGAGGGTTGGTGTGCGAAGCACGCAATGATTCGTGTATTGAAGATACAGCCAATATGCGGAATGGCGTGCGAACCATTTTGCAGCTATTCAGCACCGTCGTGAATAGACCTATTTCCCAAATTGTTGGTTGAAACCCTAAAACATAGGCCTATAAAATTAATTCTGGACATTTGCTCAACTCACGTCCGCGGTTCAGCTGCGTGGTCGAATTATTTTTACTGGTATTTTCTTATTGGCATACTTTTTATTTATCACGGCTACTATATACACATTTCCCTGTTCGCATTATTATTATTTGTTTACCACTGTGTTTTACTACAATCCAGTATCAAATAAAATACTGAAACGACGCTCCTTTACTTTCTATTATTTACATTTTAATAATAGGGTCTACACCTACAACAAGGAACATTTTAGCAGCGGATATGGTAAGGTGTGGGGGTGGGGGAGAGACAGTCTTGTTAAATATTTCAACGTTGTAGTCTGAGCATAGCGTTAAATTGGACTTCTTGATTACACCCTCTCGCTCTCACTTCATAACAAAGCAAATCCTCTTCTCTCTCTACTGGCGCTTTTATTTTTGTTTGTCTAAATGAGAACGTCGTATAAAGGTTCGAACCTTACAGTCAAAGTATTCAAATTGCTTTGTGCATAAAGGTTTTTATAACACACTTAAGAGAAAACTAACTGTGATAGAATGTTTTTGGATACTTTCGACTTGATACTGAAGAATATTAAATTATTCAACCGTTACCAGTGTAATAAATCGAAAATGTAAGAACAGTCGATTCTTGAAGAAACTCTGTAATAAAGGATGCAATTATTACCACAATAAAATCAACACCTATAAAAGCGAGTGTACGTAAGTACGTAAGTAATAATATAATAAAACAGCTGATTTCACCCCTCATCTGTAATACTTAAACAAAACCTAAAGTAGGTTGTACTTTCAGGTTATGTTTACAACTTCAATCATTATAAATCTTGTGAAGTTGATTTTCTTAAAATATGAGTTAAAGAACTAAAGTACGCTATAATACGTTATAAGATTTGCTTTGAGGTTTTACAATGAATGTGAATACAACCTTTTATTATCAATATATTTATACAAGTTTAAAGAAAAGATAACTATTCGCTACGGAAACATTTGTATATGTTCGTATAACATATAAACATATTCGATTATTAATTTCTTCATTATAAGATTAATAACTTCTAAATCATTTGATATATCAATATGAAGCTAGAAGTCAATTAAAAGTTAATATTTTTACCTTTATTTAGATGTATAATAACGCATATAAATACAAAATTTTAATAAATAGGCCTACAGTTAAATAATCCTTATAATTGTACACATTTGCCGAGTTTTTTTCGGCTCGTGTTTTTTTAATAACTGTCAAAATCGGGTTTCCCGTACCAAAAAAAAATATAAAACGATACTCCACACTGTATTTTTAAAATGTTCACCCAAAAACGTTATCCCGACACGCTACCAATCTTTAACTGTCAAAATCGGGTTTCCCATACAGTACCTAAAAACATATACAACAATACCCCACACTGTATTTTCAAAATATTGACACAAAAAACGTGACCCCGACGAGCTGCGACTCTTTAACTGTCAAAATCGGGTTTCCCGTACTCAAAAACAAATAAAACGATACTCCACAATGTAGTTTTCAAATTTTGATCCAAAAACGTGACCCCGATGCCCTACGACTTTTTAAGTGTCAAAATCGGTTTCTCGTACCCAAAAACATATAAAAAGTTACCCCACACGGTATTTCCAAAATTTTGACCCAATATTTTCACAATTTTGACCCAAGAACGTGACCCCGACGCGCTACAACTTTTTAACTCTCAAAATCG
>JAGFPH010000458.1:251573-262663 GCA_018207615.1 Philaenus spumarius
CACATAGACGTCACTGGAATTGCTAATTCACGACAAGCTGGGTCGAACTGGTTTCGTGGGGCTACGCGTGGGAAACTGTTTTTTAGCCACTCTTGGTCGTCCCGTACTCTTCCCTTTACAAAAACCGCCATGATACCATCTACGGAGGATTGCATATGAACTTATTACGGAACGCACGTTGCAATGCAACTAAACATTCAGTACTCGTAATCTGTAAAACACAAGAAGCTATCTCTTCACTAGTCGCCATCTTTGCTACTAGTGCTTTCTAACGGAAGATAGAGAAAACAGTGCATGCTCACAGATGTACCAACAAAACGATTTAGGTTGACCTTTCATTTGGTGTATTATTTATAATTGTAAATTTCAGTATTGTCTATTTTTCCTTCTAACGTGAGACCAAAACCTTCAGAAATAATTTGAAAACTACGTAATATCAAAAAAATAATTATAAAACCAATTTTGATATCCTTAAAAAACAGTTTTCAAAAAATGGCGCACACGACAGTATTTGTCTTTATATATACACATTTTTTGTAATGCACCCAAAAAATATGGCCTTACTGTGCCAGGATCCAGGCTACCGATACTCCCACCAACCTATCCCGATCCAAGTGGCTCTGATCTAATCAATCTTCATATCCGCGAAAATAATCTGTTTGAATTTACTTCGCCACGAGTCGCCACTGAACGAAGCGAGCAGGAAGCGGAGAACTCTAGACATACATTATTTATGTTTTGGGTGCAGACAGTCTTTCTCTTCTCCTATAAAATAATGAACGGTAAAATATTTGTTGAGATTTAATTATTGAAATATATTATATGTAGGTTAGCACACATATATATATATATATATATATATATATATATCAATGACAAACTTTATTGTAGGCCTAATTATTTTTCCACTGATCTGGAGAATACCACAGACAATCATTAACCGACAGACAGACAGGCAGACAAACAAGTAATACTCTAAAAAAATGCTTCCTTTTAATGTAAGAACCCTATTGCTCCCAAAAGTGTAAAGGGTTTAAAAAAGTACAAGTGACCGTCATTTCCCTTTACTATTGATATTAAAATTGTAATTGATATCAATTTAAATATTGATTAATAAATTTAGTTTTAAATTTCTTAGATGTTACTCATTGTAGACGTAAATAATTTAAAAAATACTTATTCTGAAAATGTACCGACACTGTCCTCTACGTAAAGTGTAAACACTTTCAGTGCATACATAATCGACCCAACAATATTAATAGTCTAAACTCTTAAGTAAAGAACCAAACCCCCATCTCGACAAACGCTGTTTTGTTGGGCAACTTATTGTTCCCGAGTTTAATTCAATTTGAAAGCAATTCCTTCCCAAGGGAGTTTTGTATACCCCCCCCCCCCCCCCTTTTAACTGGTTTTGTTAAGTTGCCTCTTAAAATGTTGTACAACTGCTATTTATTCCTCTCTTTACCGAACCGAAGACTATATTTTGCTTTTGGTGGCTGAATTGTAAATGCCGCAAAACTTTTCAAGTGTTGTTTGGTTTTCTAACTTTTTCAATAAGTTAAAAAATATCCGTATTTGGTTATATTTTTTCAAGTGTAATCAAATAACGGTTGTTTGACTTTTATGTCAGGTGGTCGAACTTTTAATTTCGATTTTGCATTTTTTAAACGACCCAACGTAGAACAAATAAATAACTTTTTTTTAAAACAAATCCTTTATAGGCAAGAGAACTTTTTTATTTGATCAACAATTACATTCCTCTTGACGCATTGTTACACACAAGTACTAAAACAAAATATTTCCATTGCTAATAAAGAACTTAAGTTTATTTAGATAAAAAGCAAAATCTCAAACAATTATTGTTACTTTCGGTCAGAAAACGTGATTCAGGTTTCTGGATGTTTGGCTAAAGATCTCGTCTGAACGACTTAGGAAACCAACGTAAGTACCTATTTTTTTTTTGTAAAACTTTTATTAAATAAACGCCACACTCACTACGCAACGCCCAATTCCCAGCGTACCTACGCGTACTACTTGCGTACGCGCGCATACCATCAATCTGTTTGCGATGCTTGTACAGGCGAATTAATTTTCCACCTTACGTATTGCAACGTCAACAAACGACGTTATGTTTACGGGTATTGGGTGATGGTCACGTGATGATTACGTCATCAACCTAATTACCAAAGATATAATCAACATGATACTGTATCCTGGATGTCAGATTCAAGACGTATATCAAAGTGCCGGAAGTGCTGCCTCTATGTCAAACATGTTATTATGCGTTGTTAACTTTATCTCGTGTCTATGAAATATATATAATCACTTCTTGGAATTTATATTCTTTGAAAGTATCGACGTTTTGTAATATTTGATTTGTTTTAGTATTTAAATAAAACATTAAAATTAAATTACTTTTCAAAAACTACCCCATGTTTATTAGAACTTTTGTAGGAACTATCTCTTAGTTTGGGAGAACCAGTGAATGGACTCATGGTAAAAGTACAAATTTGAAGCCCCAACATTTTAATACCCAAAATATAAAATTTATTATTTCCTCAATTTAAGTTCGTTAAAATATACGAAATATAAAATCCTCCAAATTCCTCATGATATTTATATAGCAGATGTTTTGTCTAGAAATTCGCTCTTAGTTTGAGAGAACCGTTCAACGTACGCTCATAACATGTTATCAATTTGAAGCTTAAAATTTCCCATACTCCGAAAAATTTTAAATGTGACATTTTATTACTTTAAGTGCGTTAAATAATACTACTGTATAAATAAATGCCTTCAAACACCATTGAACGCAAGACGGAGACTTCTCAGAAAGTGGCAAGAAAGATGAGACGAGGATATATCCGGTCGTTGGACTTACAGAATGATTGAAGAATGGATAAATAGACATGGGGAGTCGAGCTATACTATCTGACGCAGGCACTGACAGGACACGGAAGTTTTCGGGCGTACCTACACCGCTTTCGGAGATCAGAAGCAGTCTGGATTGTGAAGACAGCGCAAAGCTCGCCAATGCATACGATGGAAGACAGAGAGAAGTTCGGAAACACAGCCTGGGTCAATGATCTCACCGGAAAGCCTCGTGGTTATGATGATAGAAGAAGAGGGGAAAATGGAAGATTTTTGAAAGGTTTATTAATTTAATCATTAGAAGGAAAAAAGAACAGCTGAGGTAAGCTGAAGACGGACCCTTGATTGGTGATGAAGTATGCTGCATGGTGATCCCGTCGCCAGCCATAGAGAAAAAGGTGTGTTTTTTACTGGGTCGGCTAGGGACCATCCCTACATAACCTTGTTGGACGGTACCAACAGGGTGCACATGTTTCACTCCTCACGCAAAAAATTATCTTCAAACCGTTGTGACGAGTTTTATAGTCATTTTCCATTTACAATTAACAGCTGATTAATGAAATCTCACTACAAGGTTTTAATAATAAATTAGACAGCTGATCAAGGTTTGACTTATTTCAATGTACCTTACAGTAAATAACAAATGTAAATTTTATAAAATAATTATTTAACCTGTATAAGTGCGTTAGTTTTTTATAAAAATCTTATTCAATGGTAAGAAATTATTAACAATAAGATGACACAAATACAAAATTTTAAAATGTAATTATCTAATGCGGTTAAATATTCAACATGTGTACAGAACATAATGAAAAATGCGTGTAGGTTATATAAATTTGTATTTGAGTGATAATATTCTCACATAAATAACTTCAAGATACAGTTTAGACTTACATGAAACTTTAGTTATCAATGTTCACATGTCGTTACAGTAGCGAAGCACGGGTACTCAGTTACACTGAATTCCACGTTCACCGTGCAGTACAGAGCGCCCATAAGCCAGCCATGTTATCCATACGACAGTCTCAGCTATACTAACCAACTAAAAAACATCAACTCCCATGCAATGCTCGGTCAGTTGACGCAACCCGCATGACAAAAAACGAGATGTTCCTTGTTATGGTAGTATGGACCTGTACTGCACGGTGGACGTGGAATCGAATGTAGTTTAATATTATTTACCGTATTAATTTTGAGGTTAAATCAACACTTTTATTGAAAAGAAACCATACAATATATCAAGCGAGCTAGGGTCTCAATTTGAAAATTTAAAAGCTCCAAAACCATGTCCAAACAATTACACTCGGCAAAGATGTACATGACGAAGACTGGGCAGCTCTAGGTATAGTGATCAATATACAGTTTGCATCGGACATGTGTGATTTAACTACATACACTTGAAGTATCCCTGGCCGACTATTAATACCTAAGCTATATAATTGGCGTTGCTATAGCTTGTATTAATCCTATTATCTAGAACAATATATTATCTACCCTTGTTGCGCCATACACGTACACTGCTCTCGGAAACAAATCCCTGAATAGAACGGTTATTTTATTGCAACTGACTGTACCATGTTAATGAGATTTCCTTCGTGAAGTCTTTGAAATATTCAGAAGATAATAAATATTGTATTATACATGATGATTGAATATTTCTAAAGTTTAAAATAACAAGTTTATATAAACATAGATCTGTCAGAGTTTTTTGTTTTTCAATTATAAAGTACACAAACTATCTAGAACGAATACAGACATCACTACGTTATGCATAATGTTGTAAAAAATCATCTCGCTTTGCTCGTTCAAACCCCTATTCCTAACCTTAAAATAAATTACTAAGCTTTTATTTAAAATACAAACATAAAATATTATATTTCACAAGTTGTGAAGTGAACGAGCATCTGAAAAGAACATTTTCCCAAGAGTTTCGAACACTATTTTTCAAGATACTACAGCAAAATATATGATTATTCAAATTTATTTTATTTACTTTTATTTTTCTTCTTATTGACTCAACAGGGTCTTCTTTCCCCGCTAATTTTCCCAAGCCCGTTCCCTTGGCAGTGGTTTCGCAAGATAGGGTCAGCGGGAATCTCGTTAATCCATTCATGCGCGTCTATTTTAAACAGATGGGCATTATTTCAATATTGTATTGTTGTAATCAGCTGATTTATCCTCACTAGTGAGAATATAATTTATCCTCACTAGAGCGGATATGACGAACTTTACCTGGCAATATAGGCAATAGAAAAGCAACTGACATTCCAGTAGTATCGTGAAAATAGTATTTATTCCAGAAGTTGGTCAATATCTACTGTCATAAACTAATAATATAATAAATATTATAAAAAGTTTAAACTGTAAAATAGTGACCATAGTAATTAATTTAAAATAAGTACTTAGTGTAATGTAAAGTGATACACGTTCCCACCCAGTATGTATTAATGCGACTAAAATAATAATACTAGATGATAATAATCTAATGATCTTAGATGATGGTAATCTAGATGATAAGAAGGATAAGATAAGAAAGAATGGTAGCAAGCTTAGCCTTATTAGTAATTACGGAAGGTCAGTTAGGCTTATTCGGTTTTATCAAAATGTACGCGACGGAGTTTCGGAATTCGCGGTTTCGACAACTAAAGTCTCTAGTTTTCGGGATGGGGGAAAAGTCCCAATTCGATATCTCCAACGGTTAAGAAGTTAAATATTTAAAAATGTCAAAACCTGCTGTTAGGGCAAGAAAATTAAAAAATACTTTCGGGAATGTTCCCGTCAGCGACGGCTAAAACTTCTAAATTTACAAATTTCAAGTTTCCGGCTTATCCGGAATTACGTTACAATTTGTATACATTTGTATAGATGTGTATACAATTTGCATATGGGATTGTTACAGGTTTCGAATTTAGAGGTTGAAAATATAAAAAAATTTTTTGGGGATATTCCCTTCAGTTTTGGGCTTAAGGGGGCGCTACCCTGTCCGCCATATTGAATCTGATTCCCATAAGAGCAATGCTACAGAATAAGTCATTTTTTTCTGTTAACGTGGAATAAATTTAAAAATTTTGTTTCATTTTGAAGTACTGTCATATGCGGATGTTGATTGCTGAATATATTTTCAAAAACCGTTTTATTGTTTTCATAAATGATATAAATAGTAAAAAGTAGTAAACTTTATTAATTTTTTACTCAGTTGCAAAAAGAGATGTTACAAAAAAAACTGTAGCAATCAACACCCACAATCTATTTTACTTTAAGAAAAAAAAATACAGCTTTCATTTTTTGACAAAAAAAAAACACAAAAATATGCTTAATAGTGAAGGTATGTTTTGGTTATTTAACATTGAAATTGGTACCCAACTTCGCCGTTTTGAATGTAGGGAGCCGAGCCTTAAAGCCCTAAGTTTAAAAAATTTCAAGTTTCCAGAAGGTTAGAATTTTTACAGAAGAGACACACATGGGATGTCACCATATTTAGCATTAAAAGAGCTTAATTACAAATACATTAAATTTGATAACAAAAATACTAACTATAAACTTAGACAGCTGAATATAAATTAATTTATTGTTGTTCAGCTGTTTAAAACAAGGTAAACAATATCTGGTGTTGCGTGGTACAGTTACAACCTGTTTAAAATCTCGAATTCCAATATAATATTGCCTCGATAATCCGAACTAATTTAACCCAGATATGGAACGGAATATAGATTCTGCTACGAGTTCCATTCAAGTTAAAACAAATATTGCTACTTAAATGTAAAGCACAACCACAGGCTGATTTAAAAAACAGAATTCATGTGTAATGTAGCCTCGATAGTCCGAACTAATTTGGCCTAAATATAGCTAGGATGATCGCGGAACCTATAGTTAAAAGAAATATTGCTACTAAATTGCGCACAATCACGAACTAATTTTAAAAGCTGATTTCAGATAAAATGTAGCCCCGATAATCCGAGCCAATTTGGCATATAGTTAGGATGCTCGTGGTTCAGATTACAAGGGTTCACTGTACTTAAAACAATTATTGCTACTAAACTGAGCACAATCGCAAAATTTTAATTCAAAAGACAACGTGGCGATATCCATAATGTAGCCTCGATAATTCGGTAATAATATCGTTCGGATTATCGAGGTTTTAACCAACCTCAATATTCGAACTACTAGATTTTACTGTTCTTAAACCCATTATTGTTACCAGAAAGATATAAAAGTCATTCTGAAATTCGATTTATTTAGAAACAATATAAATAACGGTGTATGTTGTTTCTCTTAATAAAGAATTAGAATATTTATGTAAATTTTTACGAGATCATTTTACGACGGCAAAGCACGCATCAGGAAATACATTTTATTGTGTTTGTGCATTTTAATGAAGGCCTGCCCTCGTGTATTAGTTTATTGATCATTTCAATTGATTTTTGAATTTATAATATGTCCCATATACAGTATTCCTTCAATAAAGCTTTACGATGAATTTATCAGTAAAGTGTCACAACTTGTTATAAAGTAAAACTTATTTCACCCTTTGTTCTACGAAATTCCAATATATGGTTCAACGAGCGCGTTTTGATTCAGTATTGGAAGCATATTGAACCATATGTAAACTATTTTATGGTAACTGTCCAGTACTGCATCATCCAAAACAAAGCACATCAATTAAAACAAATAGAGTTGATTGCAGATTAAATTATCAATCTTGATGCTAAGCGCCGTTTAGAATTTCAAATGACACTGATCCGTGATAAACACATTGTTGCTGAAAATCCTTAACCGTTATAAAATACAATTAAAAGTGATATTGAAATTGTTTGTTCAAGAACTAATACACAATTCGTATTATCTTGTATTTAAGTCGGCAGGGGTATATTTTTCACTGGCGGGTAAAGCGAGCTTCATGTACTCTTAATAACGGTTCACTAATTTTGCTTCGCTACGACAGAGCCTAGGGGATATTTACAATGGACGTCCAGGACGTTTAAGTCTTACGGATATTACAGAGCCCAGTATATATGCGCAAAGCTTGTTTGAACAAAAGCTGCACAATATGGTGGACTGAATCTACGTAACCTAGAATATTGTGTAACATTTCTCGCCCTTAACAGTTAGATAGTGCACAATTAAATTAAACGTAGTTAAATTTCATATACATAACAGAGTGAACGCACTAGTTACTAAAATACATTATGGAGACGCAAGTTACGTAACAAGCTATATTAAATATGAAATCAACTTTCCAAAACACATAAATTAAATGTTGTACATAGTCAAGGGATTTGTAAATTTCGAAGCTACAGGATGCAATTACAGTATTCTTATATTTTTAGGACAATTTCAATTTAGCCTTTTGAACCGACAAGTTTAATTTTTACAAAATATTATTACAAATTTTCGTGTACATCAAACATTTGGTCATTTATCACACACTATGTTTAGGCAATTACCGTACAAATTTCTGGATCAATTATCATCCAGACTATTTGATCAATTATCATTCTTGGTCATTATTATAAAGACTATTTTATCGATTGTCATTTAGGCTATTTCGTCAAATTGTGATCTAGGCTATTTGTTCAGTTAACATTCAGGCTATTTCGTCAATTGTGATCTAGGCTATTTGCTCAGTTAACATTCAAGCTATTTCGACAATTGTGATCTAGGCTATTTGTTCGGTTAACATTGAGGTTATTTCGGCAATTTTATCTATCCTATTTGGTCAATTACCATTCATAAAAGATCGTTAATTTTTGTCATCTAGATTATTTGGCCAATTTCCAAGTGTAGGCCTACTCAATTATTATTTCATCAATTGTTGTCTAGTTTATTTGGTAAATTACCATTAATTACCAAATAAATTCGTCAACTATTATTGACTCTATGCTTTTCATCCATTCGATTACAAACTATTTGGTCAATCACCATTCAGACTGGTTTATAAATTATGGTACAGATTATTTGGTCAATCGTCATTTAGACTGTTAACTCTCACAGTGTTTGGTTGGTTATCAATCAATGTATTTAATAATTTATTCCACAGACTGGTAAATTAGATTACATAATTAGGACTATTTAATAATTCATCATTTAGACTATTATTTTCTCATTTATACTTTCAAAAAAACCTAAATTTGTTAAAATAAGTCTCCAAAATAACTTCACGATTTTAAAATGTCAGTTAAACCAGAATACTTTCATTTCTAAGTAATTAAACAGTTGGAGCCTTCTGACAACAATACAATGACTGGTGTTAAGATTTAAATGACTGTAATTCGGGCTACGTCTATTTGTCCGGTTAATGATCCCTTCTGGTAATAGCGACTCCTTAGCGGTCATCCAACGCCCAAGGGGGTGTAGGAGCGTCAACATAATCACGAGAGAGCAGCCGGTAATAGAGCTGGGAGACCGGTTCACAATTAATCCAAGTAACTGTAAATACAAGTTAATGTATCAACAGGTGGATAATTTGAATATAAAAAAAAAAAACAAAAGCGTATAGCCAGCGTATAATCAGCTGAAGTCAAGGACAATTCAGACCTGCTGGAAAACATTCCAGTTTGTGAAATTACCTTTAACTGAATACAATCTAGAAGGTTTTGTATTTACGAGTATTGTTTTTAAAACTACACGTTTATGATACAAATTGTGACTGTAGTTCGACCCTCGTTCAAATCGATGTGTTTTCTTACATCTTCCAAACTCTTTTCAATATTACGTGAGGTTTTAATGATTCTGCTTAAATGAAGAAAGTGCACCAATCGTATAAGATCACACTATCAATATCCAACCAACGGTAACTTTAAATACTAAGCAATTGACGTAGAATTTTCCGACGGTATTCCTTTCCATAGCGTAGTACGTTGTTCAGACTTATGACCGGGCACATGTCTATAGTACGAAAATTTAAACACTGTTTTATTGTGTATTTGTGTGTGTAATGATGTTATGTAATATACAGGGTGGATAAAAGCCTGGAAACCGCCTGAATTCTCGCCTTCTAACAAAAATAAAAAAATGTTTGACCTCTTATCATGCAGTAAAAACTTCTTATGGCCCGTTCGGTTTTTGCGTGGACATTCGAATGAAATCTCGTGCACCGTACCGTACCCATTGTATTTTATATACGCATAGTTTAAGGCTGTATCACACATACAAAATGAGAAAAAAATATATTTATGGGTTAATTCAATAACTGTATGGGTTAATTTAGTCACGACGCGCACCGATGAAATGGACATTGAGCTTCCTCATTTTGTAAGTTGTGTTAAAATAGTTTACTTGGTAAATTAATATCTCTGAAATGGACATTACACTTCCTAATTTTGTAAGTTGTGTTAATAATGTGCTTGGACATAGTTCTTACTCATTTTTTTTTTGTAAATGTCTAAATTTGCTAACTTGCTTGCTATCTATGGTAACGATTGTAGATGCATTAAAGAAATGTGTTTTGGTTCAGTTTAGGCCTAACCTAAAATATTATTATTTGACTATTGACAATCATGTTTACGTTATTTTTTAGATTACAATTTTAAATGGGACAAGATAAAAATAAGATCAAATTTCGGATTACACCAATAACCAACGATTTATATTATGACAGTTTTCACTTCTGTCGGCAGTCCAGCGACTTTCTTTCTTTTTTTAAATACATTTTATTTGGTATAACTTTGTGGTTTAGCTGGTAAATCAATATGGTGGGTATTTTTTTGCAATATGGTGACCAACAATTGGACTAAAAACACACCTACAATTAATTTAAAAATTACTATGCTATTTATTTACGAGCCTGATGTCCACTGAGGTTCAGCAGTAATAAATTTTAAAGTAATAAGTTTCCAAAACAATAACTAAAAACATCCAGGTGTGCAAGACCACACCAGAGAAGTGTTAGTAGGCCTAAACGTCTATGGCGATATTCTAAATTACAGTTCAAATGTATAGAAAATATTGAATAAAAAACAAAATTCATGAAATGAGGAAGCACAATGCCCATTTAAGAGGTACCAAGTAAACCAATTTAACACAAGTTACAAAAATGAGGAAGCACAATGTTCATTTCAGAGGTATTAACAAAGTAAACTATTTTAACACAACTTACGAAATGAGGAAGCACAGTGTCCATTTCAGAGGTATTGCCAAATAAACTATTTTAACACAACTTACGAAATGAGGAAGCACAATGTCCATTTCAGAGGTATTGCCAAATAAACTATTTTAACACAACT
>JAGFPH010000458.1:281293-295822 GCA_018207615.1 Philaenus spumarius
CAGTGACTCTTAGGGTGAGACCTAAAGGTCAGGAGGAGTCAATGAGCACCGATCATGGTCCCCAGAACACATTTTTGGTGCCATTAAAAATGTTTTTTTCTTGTCCCTTTTTTTGTTATTTGTTCCAAATGAAACATATTATATGTCATGATTATTACATATTTTACACAAATAAATGGTACCAAAAATAAAATACATATGCACATACATTACATATACACAAAATCAGACATAAATTTGCATAGAAATTTTATAAAAACTACCGTTAAGGGTCTTCTATACCTTGTGTAAAACAGCAAAAATATGCACTTCGTAATAATGTGTTTCCGACACCGTTTTTCAACATAAAAAGTTGTGAAACTTCTTAAATTGTTCTTAAAGGATTTGTGCTTTTGTCTTGTACCTCATAATTGAAAGAAATCGACGGCAACTCCTTTTAATCAACAGTTTATCTGAGTAAAAATTTTTAATTTTTAATGCATTTTTTTGGGAATTTTAAGCAATAATTTCCATATTTTAAGCTAACACCTAAAAAATATAAAGCCTTCTTTATAACTTAGAGTAGTTTCCCAGATTATTAATTTATAAATAAGATCCGAAACACGTTACGTTAATACGAATGCATGTTTCAACGATTTTGCGGCTTGAGTCAGACCTTTTTATTGAAATCATACTATACACTCGAGAGCTTTCTTCAAGGTAAAGAAGAGCCTTAAATAATATATTTCTAAACGAAAATTGCCTTCCCGACAATTGCAAATTAAGTTTAGGTACTTCTGGAAAGATATTCTTCCAGAGAGCAGAAAGTGAAGAGCATTTTCTAGGAGGTAGCACCTGAGTGAACTCTTTGATCTCTATGTTTTTCATATTTTCTGGAAGTGTGTTGAAAAACTTTGTATCAGACTACTAAACTCAGCGTTAAAAAAATTTGCAAATTTTTATATATGTGTTCGGACTCTAACGGCCGCATTTTAAATTTTAAAAGTGTTTCCATACAAAATATGTCTTTTGCGGTAGGCCTATTACCTGTGTCAGGTAACGTAACTTAATGGTATTTCGACGTGGCATAGGAACGAAATCGTCGCTGTACGTCAAACAGTTTCCGAGATAAAGCCATTTAAGATTTACTTGATTAAACAGAAAATTAACGTTGAGTCAGAAACGGAATGTATTGCAACATTGCTCTACCTGAAAAGTTACAGCGATAATGTAGTTTGAAGTTCTATTTTCTGTTTTATGGTTTAGGTTGGTTCAACATTTTGTATAGTTTTGAAGGCAGTTTTTATACTCAAATGCGCGACTGTATAATCTCGAAATTATCGATCATTTGTTCTGAAAGGCTAAATGTAAATGTGTTATAAATATTGTACGTTACCAAAGGTGTATCAGGTCTCTGTGTTTATTTTCTTACCTGTGAAATAAAAACATATATTATTATTATTGTATTAAACAAGCAAATAACAAAAAATATATTCTGTACATGTTCGTAAATCAAATTCCCCCCCTCACTCTCCTAAAACAATACACCTAAAACTCCCATCATAATACAGAGCTGAAATTTTGTACAACTGTTTCTTACATGACTCATAGAATTCATAATACCCCTAAAACCGTAAATAGACATTATTTTACTTCCATTGAAGTTAGACAGCTGTAATTTGTTCATTTCATAAAATTTGGTAACTACAATAAACATGCAACATATAAACCTATACAATAACCATGAATTCCACTAACTTCCTAGTGATAGATAGCTGATAGTAAAGGTAAGTTTTTTGAGTCTTTATTTTCAGTGAGAAAGTTGACTTATTGGGAATTTGTTTTGATACATTTTCAAGAAGCCTTTTAAAAACGACTCCAACATTATTAGCTAAAATCAATCCTGCACTATTCTATAACACTAGAAAAAGGCGGTACAAACTATCCCTTGTATACAATAGTTGATTGAGTTGTTTTAATTCTTAGAACAAAAAGACACTGTAACGACGTCCCTTCAAAAAGTGTATACAATAGACTCTATTACAACTTTTTACTTTTGAAATTATCAGTAAAATAGCACATAACCTAGAATTAAGAATTTGTTTTGAATTACTGATATACCAATGATTCATGATAAATATAGTTATGTTTCATTAGTTTCATTTTACAATTTGTACATTAGTTCAATTTTCTGTTTTTCGCTTGTGTTTTACTAATTGATATAGCAGTAATTATACAAACAGATTTCTTGACATTCAAAAAAAAAAAAATAATACTAGCCAGTTAACATCTCAGAATTGCATCTACCTACTTCAAACTACTTTCCGTGTTTAAATAACGTTTATTCTACTTTACAATACAATTATCCCGGCCTAAAATAAAGTAACCGAGATGAGAACAAAGTACCAACAAACATAACTCGACTTTATTTTAATTTAATTTAAGACAACTCCTGGCGGAAAACACTCGGAAAGTTCTGTTTCGGCTCGTTACCGGCTAAAGCTATAAACAACGGTTTAAGGCAAGGGATGACTTAGACCGCACGAAGGGTTAAGCCGTACCTATATTTATCAAACGAGCTTTCCTAGCGATTATTCATTGTCTATCCTAGTTCATGTAATCACATATTACACTTTACCGAACGTTCGACGATTTCTAATATGACTTGATTAAAGCGCGGTGAAAATCCCGATCTTCATTATTCATAAGAAAAGTTTTTTCCCTTCTTTTACTTCTCTCTGACTCCGTACTTAATGGCGCCCCTTTCCCTTCCTCTAACAACCTTTCTTTTGCGAAAAAAGTTTGAAGCAATTTTATTTCGGAGGAGATAATTTATTGTAACGTCTGCGTCGGGAAATTAATCAGTACAATGCCTTACATAAACATTACGTCCCGTTGATTAATGTTTAAAAGTCGTTTAATAAATGTTAACAATGTCTATTGTAACCGCAATCAAGGTTTGTTATTCTTTAAAATGCTGTTCAACAGATAAATGGATAAATAATTATTGCAGCCGACTTCAGATAACGAATTGTGTGCAGATATGGTAAAACGGAGCACAAGTTGAATGTTTGATTTAAACTAATGTTGAAAGACGTTTAAAAGACATTGTATCTTAAAATATGTTCAATAGTGTATTAAGTTTATTTATTCTTGTATTAAAACTATATAATATTATTGTTAAAATAAGAAAACATTCTATATAAGGATGTGTATTTTCTCGTATGTTTACAATTACTTTTTGTAATAGGCCTACTTATTCTCTAAGTATTGGGTTTTAAAGATGACTACCAATTGAAAGTCAATCAGTGAGTAGTTTTGATTTTGTAACTACCAAATTAGTGTTAAAATCTAAATAAACAATTAAATATTGATTCAAATTATATTAATTTAAAATATTGTTGAAAATTTTTTTAAATGAATATTGATTCAAGTTTAAATATCTTTATATATCTATATATATAAAATCGAAATACCACTCACTCACTCACTCATCACGATTTCTCAAAAACTACCCAACGGATTGAAATGAAATTTGGTATGTAGCTTCCTCTATGGCCATAGGTGCTCACTAAGAAAGGGTATGAAAAATCTCGAAATTTTAGGAGGGGTTTGGGGGGATCAAAGTTACTAAAATCATAATTTCAGATCTTTTATTATTATGACAATAGTGCTTTTATTATTTACGATCTATATATATAAAAGCCAAATACCACTCACTGACTGAACACTTAAAAAGAATACAATTACGTTAAAAAGACTGAAAATACTAACCACCACGGGCAACGCCGTACGGGTCAGCTAGTACTATATATATAATTCTTCTGTATACGTGTGTATGTCACTGAACTCCTTCTAAACCACTAGACCAATGTTGATGAAATTTTGTGCGTGTGAGTTGGTCCGTGGATAATTTAGATTCAAAATTGTAAGGGGTTGAAAAGGGGTTGCTACACCTATACAATAAATATAAATTAAACTAACTTCCTGCAAGCTATAAAACTAAAATTATGTAATATGTAATATTAGTTTTAAGTCGTATACAAAACTATTTGCAATTTGACTACTTAAGTCAAAGGGATGAAATGGAATAACTACCTTAAAATTAAATATTAATCCACTTACTTTTTCTAGATTCTCAAAAACTGCTCAACCAATTTTACTAAAATTTACACTTATTAGTACTGGGATACCAGGACTTTTTTTTAGGGAATATTGTCACTAGAAACTAAAAGATTTAAAGGGGGCAGCAACCCCTACAAACTGTAAATCTAAAATTGTTTATTATTGTAATTAATTGATATAAAAAACATTTGCAATTCGTTTACTTAAATCAAAGGATGAAATGGGATAACCACGCTTAAAATTAAATCAAGCAATAGCGAAGCATTGCCAGGTCCACTAGAATTAATATAATTCACATTAAATATTCGTAAACATATGATTAAATATTGATGAATATTATGTGAAAATGATGAAAATAAATATTGGTAAAAATTTTAACTAATATTGCTGAAAATAAAAACAAATATTGATTCAATGTTTAAATATAATAATCTAAATCTCAACAAACATTGATAAACGTAAAATCAAATCAAATATTAGTCAAAATATAAAAATATAAATAAAGTTCAATACCAGATTGTTCTTATTCGACCTAGTCCTAAATTAGTATCTTTACTGTATTAAAAAGGCGGTAGAATGGTTGTAAAAGCAACCAATCGTACATTGATTACCGTATTAAGATTTAGTTCACCTGGTTGCCACGTTATTCGTTCCTAAATACTTACTGGCATCATCTCTCTCGCGCGCAATATTTTGGACTCGGTTCGAACAAAATAAACAGAACATCTCCACACAATGATATGCTGTGCTTTCAATCTACTTGACAGTTCTGGGTTAAATTGAAGTAAAACCATGGAAGTAGTTATGCAGTTTGCATTAAAGTAACTTATACAACTTTTAATAAGTACACAGAGACACGAGACGTTTCTAGAGCATGGCCTATTTATTTCACAGTAAAAATGTTTTACTTATGTATAATACACTGTATTGTGGACGTCTCTCGCACTAAAAAGGATTTTTTACAATTATTTTTGTAAACATATTCGATTGTTTCGTTTTTTTACGATATGTTTTAGATTGCATTTTGTGTTGCTATTTTGTTTCGCTGTCTCAAGTTTTCACGATTTTTGTACGCAGTATCGAAGTACAATTTAAGTTTGTACTTTCTCATTAACAACTCTAAATAATATGAAACACCTTAATTTTACCGTCTATCCCCAAAGAAGTGTGTTCCGGAATGAAGCTTGTAAACGAATAAATAACTATTGAGCTAGCTCAGGCCCAGTGCTCGCTTCACTTAACAAGAGGCAAATTCGAATAGATTATTTTATACTCAGATATTGTCACGGAAGTGACGCTTGATTAGAACAGAGGAGCTTTGATCGGGGTACTGTGGTGACCAGGTTCCTGACGCATGCGCAGTAGAGCCAGAGGTTTGATTAGGGCAGAAGCACTTTGATCGGGGATTGTGGAAGAGTAGCGGTGACCTGGATCCTGAAGCACGTGCATTAGGACCATAGTTTTGCGTTAATGACAGGAATTTTGTATATGATAGAGAGATATTCATAGCTTAGAATTATATTAGTTTGAAAATTAGACTACTGAGGTTTTTGGGGTAGCTAAACCCGGATGAACAAAAAAGTATTAGTTTTGACAAGCTGGAAAGATTTTAAAATGTTTGTCCACAAAAAAAACGTTTCTTGGGTTTTTGCTAATGGAAAATATAGGACAAAATTTAGAGAAAAATCAAAACGTACAACATACCAATATTGATATACACTAGCTGCTTGGGTTTTTTTTTTTAAAACCATCTTAACTTTTCAAAACATAGAACCACTGGTCTAAAATAATGACCATGGTGCTTATTTTATTTACGAATTGGATTTTATTCTATTTGTTGGATTTTGGGGGTCGATAAACAAGTTCGCGTAATTTAGGACCTAATTGTTGTTATATTAAAATCATATATATTTTAGTATATTTTTCAAGTACGGATATGAAAAATAATGAATTCTGTTTGAAAACAATGTAAATTGCAAGACAAATATATTTTACTGCTGCTAAAACATTATAACTCTGTGAATTTTCACATTACATTTATAAAAGGCACACCATGTCAGATAAATAAATTAACAATTATTTTCAAATAACGAAAAACGGAAGCAGTCCTTCCTGTTTTTACATAAATTCGTGTTCACGCAGGCCACCTGCCTAGGGGCAATTAAAATAATTAAATGTCCTTGAAATTAGGAACGTTTTAACGGCGAATGGTTAAACTAAATTGGATCGATAAGTATAATTGATTTAGGAAAAAGAGTTGGGGATGGAGTGAAGCTTAATTAGTTTCTTAATTAAATGTTGATAATTCATTACATCTTAATAAAAATATTTACTTTAAACACCGATAATGTAATAAAAAGAGGTTTTATTAATGCGCGCATTTCGCTATAAAGTAGTACCCAATACTTAATGAAAAAAATAACAACTGTAATATTATAGTAATTATAAATGTTATAATACTACTAATTGTATTACTAATGTTGGCGTCTTTGTTATTGAAACGCGTTAGACAAAAAAACCCTGTCTAATTTAATGTGAAATTGTGTTCTTTAAATATTGTTTAAATGATTTCGTCTCACTATTCAAGTTTGAGCATTATATATAATTGAAAATTACTATAAGCTAATTGTATTATTTTCAGATTTTCCTTATGCTAACCTAATATAAATAGAAAATCTTTTACCCAAAATTTGTTTTATGTTAATAATTTTAAATATATTCTTATTTCGTCAATAAGTTAGTTAGGCCAAAATAAAGTTTATTATTTGTCAACAAAGAAACATAGTTTCTACTACTTTTTACAAAACTGATAACTTATTTTACAGAGTAAAGCTTAAGTTAAAAATATCTTCTTTTCAGCGAAAATTTCTTAAAAATGTTAGATACAAGTTATTTCTGTTACCTCTCTAGCTGAACCTCCGCAAAAGATTCATTACAATAATATTTCACACATAAATCATTTATGAAACAAATATTCATCTAACCCTTACCGGAATCAGAGATTGATATGTACAAATTGTGTCACTGCATAGGTAAATTTAGTTAATATTGAAATTTTGGCGAAACACATTGTAAATTAAACACTCGAAATGTTACAAATTAATATTTTTAAATGAACAAAACAGGTAGGTTACAATATCTCTAACAAAATAAACATTAATAACGTATAATAAAGTGGTACCACGATAATCCGAACTATTTGGGACCGGAAGTAGTTTATGTTACCAAATTGTTCGGATTATCAAACGTTGTACATAAATGTGTCTAATAACAAAAATACACCACCATTGAATTGTATTTGAATGAGATCCAGACATAATAATATTCGTATTAAAGTACAGTATTAAAAAATAATGTATGAAAATACTGTACAATATAAAGGCTTTTAAGTGGATTAATATTACGTGTTATGAATCAGGATTTCCAAGGTTGAAAGGACCAAGGTTCGGATTAACGAGGTTTGTATTACCAAGGTTCGAATTAAAAAGGTTCGGCTGATCAAGGTTCAGATTACCACGGTTGAAATTAATAAGGTTAGGCCGATCAAGGTTCGGATTATTATGATTCGTATTAACAAGATTCGGCGAATCAAGATTCGGATTATCAAGGTTCGGCTAATCAAGGTTCGGATTACCACGGTTCGGATTAACAAGGTTCAGATTACCAAGGTTCGGATTAACAAGGTTCTGATTGTCAATGTTCAGATGAGATTAAGGTTCGGATTATCAAGATTATTTATTTACAGCAGCCAGTCGACGATGTAGCAGCCAGTCGACGATGTAGCAGCCATTCTCAACATATTTATTTATATATAAAAAAAAAGAAAAACAATAACTTCTAGCATTACTCTACTGATGAATGGCACATAAATTCATTTATTTGATTCTTTTAAATATTAAATAAATTTTTGTGTCAAGGTTCGGATTATCAAAATCCATAGATTATCAATAATTATTAACTGTTATTATTATTTATTTAATCAAGTCAAATAATAAATTCAAAATTTTCAGAAATGGTGGTGAAAATTAGGCACTTAAAAGAATTAGAGTATACAAATCAATATCGTCATTTAAATTGTTGTTGTACAGATAAGTCCAGCAAACATTGACGAATAAAATGTGATTAGTATTTGTTTTTTTTTCTGTTTATTTCACAGCATTATAAATTTAATAGTGTATGATAAAAAACACTATAACTTTTACCGAATACAAATTTTAACCGCAAACGCTTGGCGAAAAAAACATTTTTTAACTAAAAATTAAAAGAACCAGTTAGTTTGAACTTTCCATACGATGTTAAACTCTACCATATATTATGTTTGATGTTTATATTTTCCAGGCACCCAAATTATAACGTTTTGTTCAAGTATTAAGAGTTAACAAATAAAAGATTCCACCGCAATGTTAAATCAGACGCCCCGACAACTCGAGTTGTGCCTCTCTTCAAATGATATTTTCCCTCTTCATATACAAAGCGTACATTTGAAACAATCGATAAGCTTTATCGATAAAGTGCGTATCCTGTAACACTGTAGTGCTTTAATTCAATCACTTTGTCGGTTGTAACCTTTGACACATAATGTACTATATATTTTATGTGTTTGAAATTTGATTACATAAAGTGTTCTTATATCTGATATTTTACCGGGAACCGTTATTACTGAACGGGGAATAGTCTTTGACCCGATATCAAAAAAGTAAATTCGATTTCAGGTATAAAAGGGATATTTGAAGCGGCTAGTGTAGCTACGCGGGTTAATTAATAATTAGTTTCAACTAAATTTACAACAATAAACATCAGTAATTAAATTAAAAGTGAAAAAACATGTACCAAGACCGGGGATTTGAACCGGGTCCTTTACGATTCCGCCGTAACGCTCTACCAACTGAGCTACCCTGATCACTCCAGATATTGGTCGATGTTGTGGTCCAAATCAAATTTAATTTCCATACAAAATATCAATGTATACAATAATATGTTTGCATTTGCTTTACCGTGAGTCGGGGGTTTGGTAAGCAAGGGCGGGGCTCTCACGTAGCCTAACCAACTCACGGCAAATTTTGAAACTACTTTACTACAATATTTGCATTGCATTTCTGTAAAATATGTTCTATTGCATCCATTTGAGCATCATGCTACCCTAGATACCTACGTTTTCCTTATCTCACCATCCGACGACGACGACAAAGAAAGAAGGAGTAATTTAGTATATTGGTGAGTGAACCGAGAAATGTAAAAAAAACGTGTAAAATTTTCTCTCTTTTCAAAATGGCGCCCCAAACTGTCAAAATTATGGGATTTGTAAAAGTAAATTACAGAACTGTTTTATTACACCAAAATTTTACTAAACATCACTATTGATGTACCCTTTTAAACAATGAGCAGCTTAGGCACTTTTTTCACAAATTTTCCAACTTCTAAAACCGAGCGTTTTAGGAAAATGAAAAAGCATATCTAAAACAGAAAATGATAATGTACGGCAAATTTGATATCAAATTAAAAAATTTTGAAATTTGTCGGATTATAATCTTTGGTCATATCTATATCCATTTTAAAATGGATGCCAAAAATATGATGTTTATGTTTTGAACGACTTATTTTTGTTGAAACAAATCGAAAGGCACAAACAAGATAAATAAATTTTCACTATTTAATCTGTTGAGAGCATTTGAGAGGAAGAAGACACAGGTTAGTGGTGATTAGGAGGTAAAACTAATGCTGAGGTGGAAAGCTTTTTGGAGAACAAAAATATAATAAACTTCATACAATTAAGTAGGTTCGCGCTGCCATGTAGCTCGTATAAAAGCTAACCGTGGGCAAAGGAGAATGTTGTATATTATGAACTTCGGTAGTAAGAGGAAAGAAGGAAGACACAGAAGGATGAGAATGGACGGGCTGCGATGGACATGATGAAGCTGGGAGTTCGCAAATGGGGAGAGGTAAAATATAGGAAAAATGTTGATGAGGACAAGGGTTACACAGGCCTGTAGTGTCGGAGAGTAAGATCGAATTAATAAACTAACTAACTTGTATAAAGATGTCAATTAGGAGATTTACAGAAATAACATGTCATGGCAAAGTAGGAAAATGAGATTAAATGTATATCTTTCCTCGATCATATTTCTTTCCATTTTCCATTCGCCTTTTCCTCCAATTGCTTATTTTAAAACAAGAAAAGTCGGACATGAATCTAACATCTTTAAAGGTACAAATTAGAATTTCCTACAACACAATTTAGAAGTATATACTGCATTTCACTGCATCCCTTGATTAACTAAACAAGCTTATTTTCTCGGAGTTTGCTCTGTGGATGTATTCCAGCACAGCTCAGAGTGAATTTATTGATCCATATTAGAAGTCTCTGATGCATATTTGCCGCGATCGTTGCGCATACAGTATTACTGCTAATAAAAAACACCACTTGAAATGCAAACTGTGAAACTAGGGCAGTATTTAATTCGATTTTTACCACTGATAACCTTTAGATCTTCCTTCAAAGGCGGCTTCAAGTGTGCACATTCTAATATTGTGGTTATTTGACGAAACTACTATGGATACTTTTAGAAAAAAAAAACAGGTTGAAATTGTATATTGTTTGACTACTTCTACCTATAAAGCTGTAGTAGCAAATATATATATAAATATCTATCTAAGTTATTCTCGCAACGGTGATTTCAAAAGTTACAAAGATTTTATATAAATTAGATATTACTAACCCTTCAGTGCACCGTGCAATTTTTTTACTAACTTTGCTGTACTTTAGATATGATAGTGAAATATTGTAAAAATGCAAAACAGCAGGCATACCGCATCAATTTTGAAGCTAATCAACCACCGATTGCTTTAATTCCCCCGTCGGCCCATCTTATCACCGTTTTGAAAGGCTAGCCAATCTTTTGAGGAACTAAGAGTGAAATTTTATAAATGTCAATGTATTTGACGAATTACTTTAAATGGGGACTCTTCCTTACTTTTTCAAGGGATTTAAAAAGCTGGGTTTAAAACGAAAGCCAGTGAATATTATTAATATTCTTCGGACAAAGACATTGACGAGCTTTCATTTCCAGAAACGTATTAAAAAAAACACTTCGTCCACAAACATCCAGAAACCTAATACGGGAATCCTTACTTTTCCAAAAAATGCGACTTTTTCGAGAAATTTCAGCATAGTAAAACTGGGTTAGGAGTTTTTAAATTCACAAATGACAGATATAGTGTCCTCTTATTGATTTTAGGCGTTGCTACATCTCAGTAATTTTGTTTCTACACTCTATATAAACATAGAGAAAACTAAACAACGAACTCGGCTGTTATTTTCAATTCGGGTTTTTAGTTTATTGTTTATACCAGGGCGAAACCGTTGCATACAGCTGTTTGCTGTTTTACGAACCGTCAATTGAAATTCGAAGATGGAATGTCAAAGCTGTAATTCGAAGACGACAAAAATGGTAATGTTTTTAATTTTCTTTAAAAGATATTTGTTTATAATCAAGACGAAAAACTCGATTATCAATTGAACTTCTCGAATTCAGGAAAACGTTGGTCCTACGCCTTTGTTATGTACTATACATTGGAGGTTTTCGCAGACTTAACTATTTTATGGATATGGCGAAAATCGAAAATAAGACCTCCATGTGTAAAAGACTGAATTGCCGCAAGCGATATTCTAGTCGCGCTCGAACGTCTTACTAATCCAATAACAAATGGCCGGTCTACTCAGTGTTTTACTGGAGTGGTATTGCACCTCCTTAATTTAATACCAAATCCGGCTAATTAAGTTGGTTGATCCCAGTGTTATTCCACTCTCAGTTCTTCATTAGTTGCTTTTAATATTCTAATCATTCGGAAACTAAATCTTAGCGCAATATACAAAATGGCGTCTTTACATTTGTGTGCAACCATGCGTTACACTGTTTATAAATGTTCATAATGGGCTTAGAGCAAAATAGTTGCCATTTAGCTATAACTTATCTATTTGGTAAATGCCATAAAACTTATTTGTAAATGCCGATAAAGCTCACTTTGTTTTTTAAAGACCAGATTTCAGATTATTTTGATCTACTCTAATATTGTAAAGAGGTAACGTTTGTTTGTTTGTTTGTAGTAGGGGTAATCTCTGGAACTACTAAATCGATTGAAAAAATAGTTTTACTAAGAAAAAAAGCTACACTATCCCTGAGTAACATAAGCTATAACTAATTTTGATAAAAACATTTTTTATTTAAATATTTGTAAATTTAGTCAGAAAAAATTCTTAGGTTAGGCCTAGATTGATGAACCGTCATACTTCTTGAATACCAATTGAATAAAATAACATATAAAACAGCTGATTTCCATTAAAAGCTGATTTCAAACTTTGAAGCAACTATTTGTACTTCTAACTTTTAGGTTAGGTTTTTATTAAAGTGTAGACCAAAGCCTTGCTGGTTTTTGACCTTTACTATAACTGCTGTTATTAAATATACGATACAATTTGATATGAACATTTAACATTATTTACCATCTTAGCTTTGGGGTTATTATTAATCCTACACCTTTATTAAAAAAAAAACATAACATGATTATGTGTATAGAAAGTTCCAACAGGGTTGGCGTGCAGAGCACGCACAGTTTTCCCTAGTATAAAATAAATAAGGCAAACCTGCTAACACATAACTTTACTCTTATGGGCAATTGATACGTTTTGCTTAGCCGCAACATAATCTCTAGAAAACTGATGGCCGTACTCGTCTTTGACAATGATACGTACGCGGCACAGTAAATAAACCTGTGGCAGTTTCCTAATATGGTAAAACATAGTCGTTTCGATTCTCTGTGATGCAATATTGAAAAACCGAATATTACCAACACTCATTGAAGAATAGTAATGGTTTGTTTTCGTGTAAAATTATACTCGAAACTCTAGCACTTAATATGACATTAATTTATCACACAAGATTTAGATTCAATTAAAGCGTTTAGAAGGACAATTTCCAAAAATTGAAGTTGTTACTCCATGTTGATACAAAAAACAGGGTTTCGTAGATAAATTAAATTTTGTTATGCACGTTGGAAAATTAAGGAAAGTAAATTTCAAAAGCCTACACAAAATTTACGAAGTTTCTTGTATGATTAATATTTGAATATATACAAATTGTGCTCTTGATCAAATCACTACCATGTTATTGTAGCTGGTGCTCCACTAAAGATGGCGATTTTGTCGTTGAAACAGGTTTGTGTAAATAAACGTATGAAAAATGTGTCCGAGTAATATCATAGATCATGAATAATAAATAGATCTTGCATCCATACGGGGGTTGTGTGCCGGAAAAAAGGCGTTCGCGAAAATAGTACATGATCGCGCCGCGAGGTAGCGCTAGGGAGAAAGCATTGTAAGCATTGGTGTTTCCAACCAGCTTCCTTCGTTTCCCCAATAGATAGCGCCAAAAAAGTAGAATTTCCAGTGGAACAAAATATTGCATTGGATCGGAGTTCTATTAGGTTATCCAAATACAATGGTAATATTGAAATAAGTATATCATCTTTTACAAGTTAAACTAAATATTTATTTATAAGTATGACACTATTAGTCATCCAGTCAATCGAACTAAACATACGATTAAAGTTTCATTCATACCTGATGATAGTTGGTTTCCAAGTATGCGTAGGAAAAAAGCATTTCAAAAGTTCATGAGGATAAACATCGCATATATTATTTTTCAAGGCCATTTTTTTGTCGGTACGCCATAACTTCCTTAATACATCATTAAGTTACATGAATGAGGCATCATTTTAAAGCTTTCCTTAACCGCTACACCGGAAAAATAGACAAACAGCTTAAAATGCATGTTTTAATAACAAAAATTGATTTAAAAAACTTTTATATTATACTTTGTATGTTAATAATGAAAGGCCATCTATTAACCATCTGTTTGACTAGCATGACAGCTGTTAGTTAGATTGTTTACACTGTAAGATTGTATAGGGAAACTGTTATTTATAAACCAATGTAAATAAATAAACTTAATTAACAGGATTAAATCAACGTGTTAAATCAGGTAAATGTAGGCTTGTAGGCCTACTCCGAACTTGCGAAATATTCGCACGGGTCAGCTAGTATCTTCGAATAGCAAGTTTACAAAACAGACGGAGGAAAAACAAAAAAGCAATTTGTTAAACATCGAAATAAAAATGTATTACTCTAAACAAGTTAATTTAGAACTTCAAGCTCTTGAACTCAATCTCTTAATTTAATTGCTTATGATTAACATTATGTCATTTATCAAACCTAAACATAGCCAAACAATTCAAAATATAACTAGTTTGTAGCTCGTGCATCACTGAAGATGGCGACACTGTCGTTGAAACGCGTTTGAGTTATTAAACGTATTAGTTATGAAATATTGTTTTCAAAGTTTATTCTATCAAGTATATATTCTCGCAAGT
>JAGFPH010000458.1:295832-354320 GCA_018207615.1 Philaenus spumarius
TATTAAACGCATTAGTTGTGAGATTTTATGTTCAAAGTTTATTCTATCAAGTATATCTTCTCACAAGTCAAGCTCAATATTTATTTAAAAAAAGTTATAGTTTAATTATTGAAGCTCGTGCATCACTGAAGATGGCGACACTGTCGTTGAAACGCGTTTGAGTTTATAAACGTATTAGTTGTGAGGTTTTTTGTTCAAAGTTTATTCTATCAATCTTCTCACAAGTCAAGCTCAATACTTATTTAAAAAAAGTTTAATTATTGAAGCTCGTGCAACTTTGAAGATTTCGACTCTGTCATTGAAACGCTTTTGAGTAATAAAATCTGTGTGCAAGTTATATTCCGCCAAGTATTCCAACCGTAAAAACATAAAAGTTAAATTTTGCATTAAATGGAAATAATTTTATATTTTTCTTTTTAAAGATCTCATTAAATTTAATATTTGAAAGTTACGTTATTACGCACATACATAAAAGCATAGAATTAAATAGGTGTGTATTTAGTGACATTCTGAAACTGCAATTCAAGCGCAAGAAACAAAGCTTCGGAACAAACGGTCTGTGGTGGCGATGACATTAATATCCAGTGCTTAATTTAACGGCGGTAACTACACGAGGAGGAAATTAAAATAATTACTGAGAAAAGATTTGTTTACACCCAGAACTAAATGTAAGGAATTTACCCTTTTGGAATAAAACTTTGTAATACCTTATCACCAAATACTTGTTGTACATAAACAAATAAGTTGAGAGAAATCGTTATTTTGATACAATTTTGTTGAATCTATTTTTATCAATGTTTATATTAAAATAGTAATTACAAAATGAACAGTCGATTTTTAGCGATGTTAGTGGTAACAACTTAATTATTGTCGGGGATGATGGACGGCCGAGAAGCTAAAGGAGTTAGTCCAGTCTGCTTCAGATACAACCTCGTAGGTTCGAACCTAGTTACTGGCAATCGATTTACCAGCGCTTAGTCTAACTGATAAAAATAAAAGACGTTCAAAAAATCTTATGTCTGATCGTCGGTGTGTCTCGGAGTTAGCTGTTAATTCGACACGGATAAAAAAAACCTACTACAGATGTCTAACTGAACGAATTGTAAGAATGTACGTGTTTGGTTCAATAAAAAGCGCCTAGTAGACCTATTTAGGGAGTTCGGCTACTCTATCCACATGGTGAAACAAAAAAAATGTGTTTTCATGATAAAATTAACTCTAGATCTGGCAGTATATGATTTCTAAGGAGGCAGGCACGTTTTTACTACTCTTCAAATTATCATTTAAAAATCTAAAGAATGCATTCAATTTTAGTAAATTATACACTATTATACATTTTATTGTACAGGAAAATACAGAAACGATTTGCATGTAGTTTAAATTTTTTCACCAAATCCCAAAAATGTTGTTCTGCGTTAAAAATGGAAAACACCGAGTTGGTAAATGGAAATTTAAAAAGTTGGGCTTTTGAAACCAAAATAATTTATGATTGGAAATAGAAAATATACTAAATATAGCAAAACAGGTTCCATACATAAACCCAAGAAAAAAATGTCTTTAAAAATAATAATTTGTTTTTGCATAAATTGTAGAAAATAAACATAATAATGAATAAATCAAATAAATGGCATACATTTACAATTTGCAAAAATTTCGTTCGTTTATTAAAAAAACTTTTTAAATTAAAATCAGTATTTAGAAATAATAAAAAAATACTCAGGGTTGTAGAGAATACAATTTAATAAAAAAAAACTAAATTTGGTTGCAATTTGTTTAGTTTTATACACATTTTTGGTATTCCAAAAGCTAGAATTCGTTTGTCCGCGACACAAAATTTGATAAAAACTACATTTAGTTAGTAGGATATTGAAAAGTCATAGTTCTAGTCCGAAGAAGAAGACTAACTTTGTCAAGAATAGGGAGAGCAGTTGTTACGTAATTTTGTATACTTTGTGGGAATATTATGCAGTATAATGTAATTAACTATTTAACAAATTAATCTTTAGAATGTCCCGGGAAACCCGATATAGATCATGACGTATTAAATATTACTTTCGATCTACAATGTTGATTTACAAACCTATCAAGGTACATGATGTAATATTTGCCAGTGTAGTGGCGCTTTTTCCAGCACAACTGAGAACCTTATGCCAGGTTTGGTTAAAAATGGCATGCATATTAGAAAGTTAACTAAAGTGGGTTTTTAATTTCTATGAAAAATTAACGCAGGTTTATTTACATTTGTATAGGATCAATCATTGAAGTTATACCAAAAGTTTCCACGATAAATGACAAAGTTTTTGTTGTTTTCCGTAGCGAAAATCAATAGCAAAAGGTTTCAAGATAGATATTACGCGTAGCTATCACTGTGATCGTCGTGGGAAGCACGCAATACCCTCCCCCAGAACACAATCTGGCACTCGACCAAAAACAAGATATATTGAAATATGAAGGGATATGGACATAATTGAGTTGGAGAAGGCTGTGTTACGCCACAAAACGTTTTGGACTGAAGCCCACCAATTATTTACCCTACTCCCGCCTCGACGATCGTTTCGCCCTATTTTTTCCTGATAAGAACTTTGGCTAATTCACAACTTTTTTTATTTCATTTGCCTTATCTTATTGTTTCCATGTCTTTTCCAAGTTTAACTTTCGGAGGGGCGGTTTCCGAGATATAAAATACCATTTCTGTCAGTCCAAACTGGGATCAAGTTTGATCAAGAAACTTTTTTATCCAAATATTCTAGTCCAGACATAGTTCTTTCATACGTAAAAATACTTTATTTACAGAGTTAAACTTTCACCGTTCTCGAATGTCTTCGATCGTCAACTCAGTTGTCACCGATAATATATGTCGACCGTGTTTATGTTAAAAAACTTTTAAAATGTGTTGTAATTATGTTGTTTAAGTGTTTGTAAGTGTATTCGTGTGTGTATTTGATAATGACTGAATAAAGAGTCGAAACGCGTCATGTAAGTGGAAAGATATGCCCTACTAACCACATCAACTAAGGATTGTTTGACAGAATCGCCATAAGATAATTATAATATTATTATTAACAATCCAGTATGGCTACAACATTGAAGAATGAAATATTCTTTATACAGAATAGAAGAAGTAAATCTAGCAAGTTCTGTCTACGCCTAATTGTCCAGACCGGAAGTGTGGAGTAGGCGACGGCGGCGGCGGTGGCGATGGGAGGAGGAGCGAAGGAAGCAGAACTATAACACTGGCAGTAACATGACGTCACTAATTGCGAGGAGATTGTAGCTGAGACATAGAGATGATGTAATCGGAAGTCAACCAAACTGCCCGCAATACCCGCTTTGTAAAGGGAACTGACTACAGAGATCGAATCCCGTCCTAACCTACCTTGTAACTCTCTACCGTGTAATAAGGGTTTCCCTAATTAACAACGATGAAGTTTTCCAATTAAAGGCGGAAATAATGTCAGGCAATTGTATTCATAAAGTGTGGGTTTTCTCAGAAACTATGTAAGAAGTAAATAAATACGTGTGCTATGCATATCTTGCAGCGTGCTTTTTAAATATGGAACTGATTTATATAGCATAACTGTAAAGTTCTTTGAGGTACAAACAAAAGCGAATCTACATACAATAGAACTAAACTTGAACAAAGAATATCTCAACTGACTCGTTTAACACTCAAACGCGTTTCAACTAAATGTCGTTATCTTCAGTAATGCACAAGCTACAATAATATATCTATAACTTGTTTTATTCATTGTGAGATTCTATGTTGAAATTGTATGCTATCAAATATATCTTTTCACATACACATAGTTTACAAAAATACACTTATTTGTAGGTTTGAAATTGTTCGCCATCTTCGATCCCCTTTTTTTAATAACCAAATTTTTTAATAGAAAGGTGAACACGTAGTACATGGTTTCCTTGTACAATTTGATAATAAAAAAGATGGCGAAATCAGTTTTTTTTACAAAACTATCGTGTTCGAGTTATAAGCATTCAAAGTAGCAATGTCTGAAAAACCTGAAAGTACCTTTAACACCTTAGATTTTTCTAAATTTTAGTAGTAATACTTTCGAAAATAAAGGAAAGAATGGGATTTTAAGTAAACATTTTTTAGATGACAACAAAAAACTGCCTATACAAAATCTGTAAATCCCTTTCACACGATATCACGAATGGCAATGCCATAAAGTGTTTGTTTTCCACCTAAACATATACTTCGTACTAACGTGTTTTGGACGTCATTCTTCAACTTAAAGGTTCTGAACCTCTTAAACTGCTCTTAAATTATATGTGCTTTCCTTTTAATAAAAGGTATAATTAAGTAATAACTGATAAATTTTAATACTACTGCGTGGGTTTTCAAATAATAATTTCCATGTATTCAGGTCATAATAAAAATATAAAGCCTTCTTAAAAAATTCATTATTAAGTTATTTTCCTGATTATAAATTTACAAGATAACGAATGCTTGTTTTAACGACTTCGCTACTAGCCAACCTACAAAAGTCGTCTCGTCCATTGGCTGGTACTTACAGTAGGGTAACGGTAAATGGGCGATTAACAGACGCTTAGAGTTATATTTTCAGTCCAGTATTGTCCATCTCTCGCTTCTCTCCACCGCAATGACACTGACTGTACTCGGACCAATTTTATTAAAATCACTCGAAGCTTCTCTAGGGCGAAGAAGGTACTCAAGGTAGGAACACTAATAATGAAATCAACGTTTGAAAAATATGTGAATTGGGTGGGCAAAACCCATGCTTTGTAGGCAAAACCGCCATTAAGACAACATAGACATAAGCGTATTTTTTTAAAGTGTTGATATTCAGAAAAAAATGATACGTGACTTTTATTGAGTTCACTTGCTAAATCGTTAAAGATGTAATAAAACTACAAGAAAGAAATTCAAGACAGCAAGATGTCTATTTTTTACAGTTTTCTTACAATAAACGTTTTCAACTTATCCAGGAGAAATAGAGTTGCCTAGAGGCTACAGGCGCTAGTCCAGTCTGGTTTAGATTGTATTTACAACACTGTAAGCGTCCGTTCGAACCTAATTAGTGGCATTCAATTTACTTTTAAATAGTAGTTCTTTAATTAGTTTAAAGAAGACGTAAAGACTTAATTAAACGGGGAAAATAAAACTTACGCCGTAAATATCCCTAGAATACAGTCCAAAGGGTTAGGACAGCCAGTGTTATTATTTTAATATTATTGTGAAATTAGTTGTCTTGAGTTTATAAGGAAATATGGTAGACACATCTCCCATCCCGTCCGTCGTTCACATCACCGCCCTTGTTTATTATTATTATTATTACATTCAGTATTATTCAATTGTCATTGATATAAAGTTGGGATTTCTAGCACAGAACTTTGACTGGTCTGAATTGTGTTAAAACAATTTTACCGCCAGTTTTCACACGTGACGCTTTTATTAGATAATTTAAAATGTATGAAAATCCTACAGAGCTTGACTAAAAAAATTAGAAGATCAAAGTGGATCATACGCGTCGATTATTTTCGTTCACTGTTTTATAATTTGATAAACCGTGATTTTAGTAAAAGCAGACGTAACGGTTGAACGAGTTCGCGCAAATTAAAGGCGTACACAGCTCATGCGCGATGAGTTTTAGTGATTTGCAGAAACTTTTATGGATAGAAATATTCAACTCAAGGGTGTGGTGCTTCTAATAATTTTTAATTAAATGTCTAGATTTATATTGTTCACGCATTATAAAGAAAAATTGCGCTTCCCTACATTTAAATTTAAAAAACGATTATTTGAGTACAATTAATTTAAAATTCTTTCAGTTTATTTTAGTATATTATTTGAGTACAAATAATTTAAAATTCTTTCAGTTTATTTTAGTATAGCCTACATAATGTCCCGTAGGTAAGTTAATCAATTTCGGATGATTTCATTGGCCAAATATAATGAAAAAAAAAGTAGGCCTACCAAATTTTTACGGAAACACTTAATTTCCTGATACGTTACTTAAAAAATAAATAAATAATAACAATAATAATGTATACCAGAACGATTTAAACGATTGAGTTGAAACTGAACTTAATCAAGTAAAGAATTAATTTAAAATAATCGTTTTAATCCAATCATTAGGTTCAAAATATCAGCGATTTAACAATTGTAAATCAAAATAATTTAAATCGAAAAGGTTCTTAAAACAATACCATGAAATACGTTTTTTTATATTAATTCTCATTTTTCATCACATGGTGTCAAAACAATAGGACGAACAATCGGTTCCGTCCGGCGTAGTTCAGATATTATCGTCAAGCGCTGAAATTTTAGGTTAGGCCTAGAAAGTAATTTTAAGTATAGGCCCAACCTAAAATTATTGTACGTATGTTGCCGTTAAGACAGGTAAAATAAATTAAACATACAGACAATAATTTTAGGTTAGGCCTAGACTGATAACCATTATTTTATGTTTATATGATGTATTTACAATGAATCGACATTTAACTCTGTTTACCATCTTAGCTTTGATGTTATAATTAATTCTACACTTTTATTATAATAACAATAAAAGTATAAAAACTGTAAATATTTGTACAAAGAAGATCTTTAGGCAATTGAAAGATTAAAATTATGTGTTTAAGTTGCCGTTAAGGCTGGTAAAAGAATTAAAGAAAAATGCGTAATGAACGTCGTTCCTGATCAGAAAACCCTTCCAAAAAAGCCATTGCCTTATCTTACTCGCTGCAACAGAGCCTCAAAATCTTTGCAAACGCGGAAAGAAAAGGAAGGGACGCGAGGAAAAGTTCTGATCGAAACCCTTCCAGACATCCCCTTTGCTTATTTATGGGTTGCGGTGAGGGGGGGTGGTTCATAGGCCGTAACCTCGGGATATTCTACTGCAATTAGCATTCGTGGCACACAGTTGTAAGTACTTCCCCCCCCCCCCCCTCTATCAAGATGACGGAAGCATTAATTCCAGTAGCACACGCACAAATCGCGAGCATAGTAAGAGTACGTTCAAACGTTTCTGTAGATATTTTAAAATCAATGTTGGATCTATTCACATAAGAGTGGCAACACTGCTTTTAGATTTATCAAAATTGAGGGTAGTGTTAAGCGAAGCTTCTATATCTAAGAAATTCAACATAAAATCGAATTTTTTAGCTTTTTCATAAGCAAACGTCTTAAGAAAAGTAGTTTAATGTTCATTAACAACTTTTTGTTCTGGTTATATAGGAAGGTTCGCAAAACTGGAGATACTTATATTATGGATCAGCATTGAGATTGCACGTCAATACGGCCTACTTTTGGTTCAGCTTTCTTCGTTTAAAAGCTGTTTTTAAGTTTCGAAAATGGCTTTCCAATATTACAGTTTGTTTCTTGGAAATATTTAGATAACAACTGTAGTTTTTAAACAAGTACATTTAGTGAAATCGAATAAGCCTACTTTTTTTTTGTAACAACCGTTTTTCAACTTTTTCAAAGTAAAAATAGTACAATGTGGTCATCAATACCAAATCATTCGAATTAACAAACAGTAAAAACGTTGTGCCTATACAAATCGATTTTATTAAAAAGTATTCTATGAATAATAATAGGTCAAAATAAAGTGCAGTACACTAAATGACAAGTAAAATTTGTATTCAATACATTAGAACATGATTAATGGCTTTCAAGCGGATTAATATTATGTATTATGGGTTATCGGACAATCGGATCAGCATGGTTCCACTGAATATAACAATATGCACTGGTGAATATTTCATTATTGTTTTTTATTTACACACAACGAGATTAAATAATATTCAATTATTTTTAAGAGGTTATAATCACAAAAATATTCTTACATATGTGAATAAAAATGTTTTGAAAATGACTAGCGCTTGAAACCCGTTTATGTCCTTTCCGTGCTATGTGGGTTTGTGTTGACAACCTGACCATATAAAGTGAGCTTTTTTTCATTTTCCGAAAGTACAAATTAAACCGAGTCTAAAACACAAACCATTTCACCGGCGTACAAATATTATAAAAATTACTAGAAAAATAAATCCCAAAAATGCAAGTTAAGTTCTACCATTTTCACAATAGAAAAGAAAAAACACTTGACTGACAAAAAATAATAATAATAGCGATCAAATAACCAAATATCTATACTAATATTATAAAGAGGTAAAATTTGTTTGTTTGTATTTAGGGGGATCTCTGGAACTACTGAACCGATTGAAAAATATAGTATTACTAATGAAAAGCTACACTATCCCTGAGTAACATAGGCTAGAATTAATGTTGATTTAAGGGTTGAAACATCCTCTAAAAGAATAAATATTAATTGTTATATTTTCCTTAAAGCTAGAGAGATGAAATTTTGTAAATTTTTTTTTGAACTTTTATTTGTACCATGTTCTATGTATCTATGTTTACAAGATGAACTAGATTTGCATTTTGTCGCGAGCTGCTAAGGGGTAAAAATGTGATAACAAACCCATAAAACAATAAAAATTTATTGTTATATTTTCCTTAAAGTTAGTAAGCTGAAAATGTGTACATTTATTTCTTACAACATACATAAAAAAGTATCATAGATTGACATTTTGGTCGCGTGCTGCTAAGGGGTGAAAATGTAGTAACGATCCCTATAAAAAAAGTTGATTTTTATAATTTCCTTAAAGCTAGAGAATAAAACCTTAATAAATTAACGATATTAAAAATAAGACCACTATGTTACATCATAATTGAAAATAAAGAAGACATATTAGAATTTAATAGTAGGGCCTATTTGTATAAAATAACCTGTATGCATTTCCTTCGACGCGAGTCACCGCAGGGATTGGCGAACGAAGCGAGCAGGGGCCGGAACCAGTAATAAATTATGCCCTGTCTGTTTTTTCACTTTCACATTAAATTTCATATTAATGGAAAATTCTTCATTGAAAATATCATAAGTGATAGAAAATGTAGGTGAAGAGTATTTATTTATTTTAACTAACTTGGAATAGTAACAATTCAGCATTGGAACCAATACAATTACGTTTGATGGAATCTAACAAAAGAAGGAACACAAATATTGTCAAATTGAACATTACGTCATTCTTACCTTCTCTTGTATGACAGAATTGCACCTTGCCCCCCCCCCCCCCCAAAAAAAACCCCTAAACTAAATTAACTTAAACTCTCCAATCACAGTATGATTTCGTCAGTTTGTAAACGTCTCCCAACTCTGTTATGTCTACCGCCTCACCAAGACAGCAATGTTATTCACCTGTTCAATTGTTAGTTTTTTTGTTTGTTCTTTTATACTTGTTTTGCATTGTTAATATTTGATTTTCTGTGGTCAGTGAAGCGTATAGTTTCATTATATTTAAAGGAAAAAGTATATTTCAAGTTTTATTTATTTCCTATTTGACGGCCAAGCTCATCACTAGTGATAGAATACATTTTAAAAAGCCTTCATTTCAAAATAATGTGTTGGTTTTTGTGCACTTTTAAAGCGTAACACAGGCTAAATAATACCAAATTAAACCCTATACATTATCTATTTCGATATTTAAGTTTTTTTAAACAAATTTGCCTTTATACTGGGCAGTTTGTAGTATGCCAGTACTTTCTTATTATAACCCGTGTATTTAAAATTCTGTTAATTCCTTCAAAACGAAACAAACATTTTTATCAAACCAACAAATTTGCATCGCTGTTTAACCATTGTATAACCTAATATTCCTCGTCGGTCTACGCTAATGTCTTACATCGCTATGACGTTACGGCATAGCCTACAATACATAATTAAAACACAACCACTAGAATATAAAGCACATCCTCTATGAAAAGGTAAAAGGTTACTGTCAAAGGTTTGCATTTAAACTTGTTTTCAACAAACTTGTCGGCCATATTGTACATTAGAGTCGCACAGGCTTGTGTGATTTAATCTATTTACCCCAGTACATTAAGTGCCACCCCTCCTCTATCCTCTATTGAATTAAGCTCCTCTTTTCGTAACTTAAGTATATTAAAACAAGAAGTCGGTTTTACTACTTACCTTTTTTTAGCGTTAAAGTAACAAGTAGCGAGCTGTATTGAGGGTAGTTTTTTTTTAATCCCGCGAATAAGATCCACTCTGGGCGAAATTATTATCCAGGGAATTGTTTGCTTCTGTGGGTTTTAGACACGTCACGTAAATTAGCATGTTGCTGTCTCATGTAGCCTATGTAATTTAGAGAACACTTTGATTAATCATGTATTTTTTCAGGTGGAAATTTTCGTTTCATGGTTGTTTGCGTTTTTTTTTATCAATTTAACGAACGTAAAATTGACGTTGCTTAAACAATTTTTACAAATTTGTTTAATTAACCATTAGAAAATAAATATAAATCTTATGGTCTTATGGATTAGTGCCCATATTGGCTCTAGGCTTGTGTGTGAACACGAATCGTGCACAACCTAACTTATTAAGGCTCGGCTCTCCACATTCAAAACTACGATATTGGCTACCAATTTCAATGTTAAATAACCAAAATATACCTTCACTATTAAGCATATTTTTGTGCTGTTTTTGTTTAAAAAACGAAAGCTGTATTTTTTTTCTTAAAGTAAAATAGATTGTGGGTTTGCTAAGGATTTTTGCAATATCTCTTTTTGCAACTGAGTAAAAAATTTATAAATTTTACTATTTTTTACTATTTATATCATACGTTTATGAAAACAATAAAACGGTTTCTGAAAATGTATTCGGCAATCAACATCCGCATATGACAGTACCTCAAAATGAAACCAAATTACTGATTCTGTAGCATTGCTCTTATGGGAATAAGATTCAATATGGCGGGCAGGGAAGCGCCCCCTTAATAATTATTATTAGGCACAAATAGAAAAAAAAAACAATTTGAAAATGTACAAATAAACGGTATCAGGAACTGGCACATACTTTCTCACAAACATATTTAAATTATTAAACAGATTCACTTTGACTTCATAATTGCAGAAGGTGATATTAAAGTAAGAGATTAACTAATAAATATTATTATTATTAGCTAGAGAGAAAACTATTCGATCGATTTCGAACAAATTTGCACCAAACATGTCAATTAGGCCTGTATAGATGCACGAAATAGGGGTTTGATACATTTTGAAAAACAACCCCCTTTTCGGCCAAAAAAAACCTTAAAAATCTGTTATTATTATTATTAGCTAAACAAGAATTTTTAGAAAGATGCGGTTTTTGTATATGGTAGGGTACATTAAGGGCTATAACTAAGCAAAATTTTATCAAAATCGTTAGAGCCGTTTTTGATATAAAAAATAATAACTGATTTTTTGGGGGGGTGGCCAAAAAGGGGGTTGTTTTTCAAAAAATGTTCAAAACCTTTTTTCGTGCATCCATACAGGCCTATAATTGACATGTTTGGTGCAAATTTGTTCGAAATCAATGGAATAGTTTTCTCTCTATAGCTTTGTATACATACAGACATACATACATACAGACATACAGACAGACATACATACAGACATACATACATACAGACATATAGACATACAGACATACATTCGGACATGCAGACAGACATACAGACAAACATTTTGTAAAAACCACTTTTTTGGATTCAGGGGGTCCCAAAACGGATATTTCCACAAAAATTAAACATCGAAATTTTTGCGATCACTATACTTTCTCTATACTATAGTATAGTGAGAAAGTAAAAGTACAAATAAGATAAGCTCTAGAACAAGATCACGCCTCCACGCCTACCAAATACCTTTCCAAAAATTGACAAGTAGAACGAGAAATAAAACAGAGCGACATATAAACATAACTTTGCATACTCCGATGAGATTACCGACTCTCCATAATAGGATAATAGGTAATAATTTTTATTAATTTTTTAGGCGAAAAATCTAAGCGGTTATCATCGTCTATAAAATAGGGAATTGGGAGGGCGGAAGGCCCCACAGCCCAACCACAGAGAAACTAGTTTTTTTATAGGCCTTAACTTTTTAATTTTGAAATTAACGCAGGTTTCTTGGAATACGTAAGAGGATGTGTGTTAAGTGTTGCATGAATTCAGAACGTTGGGTCTGTATACAGGTCGTTTATAGATTTAAATCCAGCTATTGACCTTCGCGAATAGACCTTGCCTTTCAGTATGTAATTCCACACTACCCGCCCTTAATCAGTGCTTTAGCCACACGTGAATACTTTAAGCAGGTAAAAGCAACCCCCCCAACTTTTTTAATTTAAGTATATTCGCCTACTTCGTCCATAACAACTCGCGAACTTCAAATTTACACCCCTAATTCATATCTTTAACTACTCTTGAACTTAATACAAATTTGCTCGCCTACTTCAAATCTACCAACTCACTTACTTTAAATTTTCATTATAATAATTGTGTATGCAATGGTGGATAAGAGGAGACAAAAATATCCAGGATAGGTGCATTGAAATGATAAGTATTAGATAAAACTGGCAATAAAAGATAAATGTGTAAATTAACATTGTAAAGATTTGATTTAACAGATTTGTGCAGCCAGCCCTTAGTAACCCCTTATTATTAGGTGTCACTGTCCTAAGTTTGGGCCAGTTTCTATGGTGAGCTTTAAGAGTTACATTTAATAATCATCGAAATTTTCGAATATTAAAAATAACTAAAAAACATCCACTTCATTGAAAAAATATTATTATATAAAATGTAGAGCATTAAAATCTGCTTCGAATGGCTACTAAATATAAGAATTCGATCAAAGGGTATATGCCAAATGGGTGGTCAAACAGTGCCCAATTTTCATTTTGTAAACTTTGCTGTTAATATCAGCCTTACGATCAATCATATCGCAAACAAATTTAGAATAGCAGTTGACAATAACTATATTTCTTAATGACTACCTCATTTTTAAAATGTGATCTCAAGTACACTTCCTGCCTCGTGCCTAAGTTTTCAAAATAAGGCCTTTCGATTTTAGTGTAATATTGCACGGACTGTCACACGCACGAGTTTGCAACATTGTTTTCAATTATTGACTTTAGACCATTACTCGGCCGCCTTAGGATCAGATCTACTTAAATACATATAAAAATGTGTACATTTGTTGACCGTATTTGATGACTAACTTATGCCTGCGATAAAAACGTTTTGCCCGTTAGAGGCATCCACAATATACGTCTTCCTTTAATAGTTCACACCTTTCTCAAAACTAATTAAAAAAACTTAACGTTAACCTACATTTATATTACATCAGGAGGTAAAAGACCGGAGTATAAATACATTGCTTTTTGCGAAAGTAATAGATTCAAAGTTTTTTTTAAACTACTCGTGCGTTAAAGTCTTTCCGTCCATACAATAAAGTCAGTATACTATTAAACAAAACCCGCTGTAAAAGGTTTGCACAGCACTTAAACGTCATCGCGTCATTCACGTGGACAGTTTGACAAGGTTTCAAACGGATCCTTCGCACTTCTGGCGCCATTTTGTTTGTCCCACGTACACTTTTAATGGTTCTTTTCTAACCAAGTTGATCAAAGGTATATTTTATTTAAAGTTCAACTTTGTTAATTTACATTTTAGCAAATTCTTTAAAGAATATTTGTGGTAAGAATTTCTGGAGAGGAAATATTGTAAACATTGATGGAAAGAGAAACGTGTTTTTTTTTAAAGCTCAACTTCAACGGGAAAATGAAATCTGTCATTCTTAATGTTATGGTGGTCGTTTATTGTTGAATTGAAGAAAGTAGAAAGTGTTGATTAAATGTACAATATCTTCATTAGTTTTCTATACAAATTTAGTTTATTGGAAATAAAATAATAATTTCCTCAATTTTTGAGGTTACAGTAGACAACGGTAACGACTCTGGGGCTAAGCTACTGGGATTTTTAGCAAAAGGAGTAGAGGTTACCAACCTATGCGCATTGTCAATGTTTTGGATGAGATTGGGGTAAATAGATTTTAATAATTTCTTTCTGTTATTTTTTCGACAACAGATTAAAAATTACACAAATACACACTAAAAATGAAAAATAATAAATTTAACAAATCACTGTTATTCTAAAAGGACGATTATGTTATACGTATATTTTGTCTTTTATATACAGGGGTGCTGAAAAGTCTGGAGACGGTTTCATATTTCGTATATAAAGACAATTTGAAGATAGATGTGGTTAAGGAACCTACTCTATGTAAAAAATACTATTTTACTAAGATTTCAAAAAATGTATCCACCATCTTGAATGTAACTTCTGGGAAGATGACTACGTGATACATCATTTCGATGAAGAATTTCAAGAGAAAACCTACGGTGAAATTTGCACATCCATATCTTTAACCGATAAAAAATGACGGCCAAAAAACCCAACGAAATCGTATTTTCCGATTTTGCCCCATTTTGCTGTACTATTAAAAAAAAAGTATTATTCTTTTTATTTAGAATTAAATAAACTTTCAAACGATATGCCACACAACGATATTTGGGAGTATTTGGTTGAACCACCCGAAATCAATTTCGAAAAAATCAAAATGGATGTACCTCAAATATTTTAAATACTCCCAAATATTGTTGTGTGGCATATCGTTTGAAAACGTATTTAATTATAAATCCAAAAAGAATAATAATTAATATGTTTAAACAATAGTACAGCAAAATGGGGCAAAATCGGAAAACACGATTTCGTTGGGTTTTTGGTCGCCATTTTTAATCGGGTGAAGATATGGATGTGCAAATTTCTCCTTTGGTTTTCTCTTAAAATTCTACATCGAAATGATGTAACAAATGTCCACCTTCCCATAAAAAAAAAAAACAGTTAAGTTCAAGATGGCGGATACATTTTTTGAAATCTTAATAAAATAGTATTTTTACAAAGAGTAGGTTTCTCAATTATAAATATCTACCTTCAAATTTTCTTTATATACGAAATATTAAACCGTCTCCAGACTTTTCAGCACCCCTGCATATGCATATATTTATAAAAATGTATATAAGATTAGTGTCAGGTATTTTAAAAGCAGAAAGAACAAAACTAAATTTGTATAGCCTACGATAAAAAGTTTTAACAAATGTATTTCGTGCAAGACAATGCGTTTATTGTAATACATATTTATGTATATATTTTGTTGTACTGTTTTCATGTGAATTACAAACAAATAAATGCAACAAATGTATAATGTTATTCGAGTTTAAATGGAAGAGAGAACTAAGGGAGAACTAATATTTATACTTAGATTTTTAAAATATTAGCTTAATATATATGTATTAGTATTATATATAGCTAATTATATTATAATACAACTAATAATTACTCCACTTGTAAATTTATCGAAACTATTTAACATCTGCTTTTTGTACTCCAAGTTTACTAATAAGTAATAATAATTTTTTTTAAGACGAACGAGTTAAAACCTAGCTTTCAATATCATCTTCTTCACCGCAAAATAAGTAGACAATTGAACTCGTAAAATATTTTCATGAAGTAAATTAGATGGAAGAGGTTTTGATATTGTTCTAAAAGATTTGGTTAAATAAGAGGACAGTCGGTGTCTGAGAACAATGGCGGCGGCAGAACAATAGAAGGTAGTGGCGCTGACAGTAATATCGGCTGCTTAATTTAATAGCTGTTGGCAACCGCAGGGAGTCAAAACTAAGGAAGAAACGTAGCTACGGGATTACACATTGATGGCTGTAGATAATTACTTGTCTGCGTGGCCGTAAGCCAATACTCGTGTCACTAAACTGAAAATATTTAGTCAGTAAATAATTCTTAACACGTTCACTGCTACCCAAATTTCGTATTTCCTATGTTAGGAGATGACCTTTTATTTTTTATATTTATGGTCTAAACGAGTAGAAATTGTTTAATTTTTTATGTTTGAACCTTTCTACGTAATAATCACTAATATTTTAAAGCGTCCATAGCACATAAGCTTAAAATTGGCGTGCGAAGCACGCAATGCATTGTAGATTGAAAATACTAAAAATACGTGGATTGGCATGCGAAGCACGCAATGCATTGTGTATTGAAACTACTCCCAATACGAGGGTTGGCGTGCGAAGCACGCAATGCATTGTATATTGAAAATACTCCCAACACGGGTATTGGCGAGCGAAGCACGTAATGCTCTGTGTATCGAAAAAATCTCCCGAAACGGTGGTTAGCATGCGGATCATGCAATGCACTGTGTATTGAAAATACTCCTAATACGGGGGTTGACGTGCGAAGCACGCAATGCATTGTATATTGAAAATACTCCCAAGAAGGGGATTGGCTTGCGAAGCACGCAATGCTCTGTGTATTGAAAATACTCCCGAAACGGTGGTTAGCATGCGAATCACGCAATGCACTGTGTATTGAAAATACTCGTACTACGAGGGTTAGCGTGTGAAGCACGCAATGCATTGTGCGTCGGCCGCTTCTCATAGTATTCAGTGTCAAGCTTACATGTGCGTCCTTAGCAGTGAACGTGTTTACTTGCGATTCCTGGAGCAGAACCTAGATGAAGTTAAAGGGATGGTGTCTTGTTTCTCACATAAGAGTCTGAAGTATCGCCTTAATTTAATATCAAGTAAAATGAATCCACTTTACAGTTTCTACTGTGATAACGGTGTGTTGGATACATTTTGTACAGAAACGTTCTTGAAATCTCTAAACATGTGGACATATTTTCCAATAAGAAATCGTTTTATGCAGGGTGATTCACTATACGGCAATGTCTCAGCAGCTGATTACATAGCTAAAAATAAGAAAAAAAGTTTATATAAATATAGGCCCGAAAACGCTTCGTTGTACAGATATCCGCCATTTTGTTTTTATTACAAAATAATTCCTATCTGGAGGAATATTTGACTGATTGAGTTCAAACTTGGAATGAAGTTCAACCTAACAATTATCAATCTAAAAAAATAACCGATTATATCCAATGATGCGTTTAAAAATGGAGGCTGCTTAAAAATGTAAAACTTAAATTATTCAAAAACCAGTACATTTCAACAAAAAGTGTCGAGACACCTTATTGCGGCCATTTTGATTCTCTATCGAATGGTGTAACTGTCAAAACATTCGAACGAATGATAATAGCTAAGTTAAAGATGATTACAGCATATTGTTGTGTTTATTGTGTTGGTGTAAGATTCCGGGTTGAACAAACCAATTACTATACATAACTTGTATAACTATTATCCTTCATGCGATTGTTCTGGCAATTACACCATCCGATAGGGATCAATAGGACTAAAAAAAAAGTTATATTTACAACGATAGACAATTAATTGAAACAATGAATTCAACTTACGTATGAACATTAAAATGTTTGATAACATAAACGAAAAATATAAATTTTATTTACTGAATACAAAATATTTCCTTTCTTTTATTGTATATATAACGATGAAATTTTTTTATTGTTTATGATGAAATTAAGAAATTTTTTATTGTATAAATAATAATTAATTTCTTTCATTGTATAAAAAATAGTTCTTTTTTTTTGTATACACAGTTAAAAATTTCTTTTATTGTATAAAAGCAATTAATTTCTATTATTGTATACAAAATTATAAATTTCTTTTATTGTATACAAATTACTAATTTCTTCTATTGTATAAAAAATTACTTTTATTGTACATAAAATTTAAATTTCTTTAATGTATAGTAAATAATGAATTTCTTTTGCTGCACATACAAACTACCACATGCATTTCTTTTATTGTATACAACATAATAAATTACTTTCATTTTGTACAAAACAATAATTTCTTTTATTGTATACAAAATTGCTCGCCTTCAAAACATTAACTGTGCCTTTTATGTAATAATTCAAAAAAATGAGCAAGTAAAATATTATACACTTTTTATAATTTCTCCTAGAATTATTAATCTTAATATGTGTTTAAACAATAACTAAGAAAGTTATGTTAAAGTTGACAATTCTGGAAAAACTTATTTTTATTTATAACTTTAATGCTGTATATAATCAATTTCAGTTTTACTTGTACATTAAGTAACCACTTTAAGTAACCACTTAACTTGAAAAAACAAACTTTTAAATTGAAAATTTTAGTTTTGTTGAATAGGCCCCAGACTGTGAAATGGACCATCATGAAAAAACTATAGAGGAACTCTTGTTACCTAAAAAATTTTGTTTAAAATTATTTTAAAATTTGATGAATTTTGTATTTAAAATTAAATTACTAGAACTAGATCATCCAAAATAGTGCTGCGTTAAAACCAAATAGGTAACGATTCCATTAAAGTCGTTCACAAACCGCGCCTATTATTAATTTGTTCTGCACAAAAAAATGATTAAACCCAAGTTATTTCCACTGCATTGTAATGAAGTAATCACTTTGTGATTGTACAATATGTTTAAACAATTTGTAGTTGGATCGCACCAAATAAAAAAATGCGTTCATTACATAATCTGCGGTAATTGTTATTTAATTAAATTTCGGATGGACAGGCTCGATTTCAATTAGAGATAAAGTTTTGCTAAAACAACAAACAGTTGTGAATTACAAACAACACACAGTAATTACTGTTCGGCATAGTGGCAGGCTACAAATTAAATATTATTATTGTATTGTAATAAAATTATTATATTGTAGCCTCACATAATTAATTTATGGTTACAAAAGTTAGTACCCGGCTTTGCGTTAAGGAACTCTTACCAAAAATAATAAGGGAGATATGTTTTGTTTACTTTCAACGCCTATTTTCATTTCCTTTTGCCAAGGTTTGCAGCTATCAACAGAAATTTTCAGAAAACATATTCTGGTAATGCTCCATTTGGAATAACTAGGCCCATGATTTTGAAATTTGTTGATATTAAATCTACTAAGACAGTAATGCCTTTGTTCTGAGACACCCTTTGTTAATCACCCCTAGCTTTAAGGGTTGTTTGTATTAAAAGTCGTTTTATAAAACAGTTTTAGATAATATAGGTTTACAATAACTTTTGACGGATTTAATATTGCGCCTACTAAGGAAGTTATGGCTTTTTTGTTCTTCAACAATATTTTTTTTATTTGAACTAACTGTTCATGTGATTTTTTAAAAAAAATTCTTTGTACTACTCTAAGAAGATATAACAACCTAATTAATTAGTTTGTAAATATTAACATAATTATCTGAACTAATTGTTGGTGTTATTAAGTTTGTTGCACTACTCTAAGGAAGTATAACATCCTAATTAAATAATTTGTTAAAATTCAATTAATGATCTCTTTTTAATAAGATTATATTTTATTATATTGGTGGCATTTCACAAATATGTCTCGCTACTTTCAGAGCACGAACTCAAGCGAAACAAAAATAATATAAAATGTCCATAAACGCTTTGTTTTAGTTTAATTGGTTGCCATCTTTTTTTAAATATATATAATAAAGTTATAACTTTGGAAAAAAACAAGCAATTGTGTTCAGATTTAGTGTATACACATTTGTAACCCAATGGTTTACATGTGTTCCAAATACAAATGTTTAATTTAAATATTTTGAAAATGGTGGCCGTTTATAATGTTTACGTTACATATTTAAAAACGGCGACCGTTTAAAATATTTTACATCACATATTTAAAAATTGCGGTCGTTTAAAACTATTTTTGCCCCATATTTGAAAATGACAGCTGTTTAAACTGTTAGTCGTCACATATTTGAGAACGTGTAACTTAAAATGTTTTCGTCACATATTTGAAAATGTTGGCCCCTAACAAAAATTTCGCCACATATTTGAAAATGCCGTTTAAAATTATTTTTGTTATATATTTGATGATGACAGCCGTTTAAAATAATTTTCTTCAGATATTTGAAAACGGCGACCGTTTCATGTCACAAATTTGAAAACGGCGACCATTCAAAATGTTTTATACCACATATTTGAAAGTGGCGTCCGTTTAAAGTGTTTTTGTTACATATTTTAAACGCACCATTTAAAATTTTTTTGTTACATTTTTGAAAACGCACCGTTTAAAATGTTTTTTGACACATATTTGGAAATGTTGGCCGCTTAAAAAAATCTTGCCACATATTTGAAAACGGCATTGATTTAAAATGTTTTACGCCGCATATTTTAAAATGGTGCCCGTTTAAAATGATTTTTGGCATATACTTGATAATGATGGCCGTTTATAAAATATTTGTCGTCACATATTTAAAATGTTTTACGTCACATATTTGAAAACGGCGACCATTCAAAAAATTTTTCACCACATATTTGAAAGTGGCGTCCGTTTAAAATGTGTGTTGTTACATATTTAAAAACGCACCGTTAAAAATGTTATTTGTTACTTATTTTGAAAACGCACAGTTTCAAATTTTATTTGTTACATATTTGAAAACGCACAGTTTAAAATGTTATGTGTTACATATTTGAAAACGTACAGTTAAAAATGTTTTTAACACGTATTTAAAAACGCACCGTTAAAATGTTATTTGTTAAATATTTTAAAACGTACCGTTTAAAAAAGTTTTTGACATATATTTTAAAACAGCAACCTTTTCAAATGTTTTAAGGCACTTATTTGAAAACGGCTACCATTTTAAGTATACACAATGTCCGAGCCCATACATAATGCTTGTAAATCTTCTAAATATTACCAAAATATTTTTTCAAAAATCTTTTATTGATAGCTGCAACCCTTGGCGAAAGGGAGTAAAAAATAGGGGTTAAAAGTAAAATCATATAGGCACATTATAAAGTTCATTTAGAGTTGTAAACCTATGAAATGCTATATACAATTTGTGTATGGAGCAATATTATATACGCCAATACTTACTGCAAGGGGTCGCAAAAATCTTTTGCCTCATACGTTTTTGTATGTTTGTGTAACTGCATTTGTTAGCTCAAGGAGTTAGTAAATTGGTTTAATTTTTGCTTAGGGGAGTAAATGAGGACTTCGAAATCTAACTAAGCCTGTAGACTGAGTCGAAAGGATTGTTTAGCCTCTAATCAGCCATAATTTGAAAAAAATGTAATTAAAAGCAAAAGAAATGCTTATAATAATTATGTTTAAGGCGTTAGTAAAGTTCCAACTAAACTTGGCAGGTAAAGTTTAGGTTAACCATTCCAAAGCGCACAGATAAAATATCATCTGTACATAAAACACAAAGCCTTACTAAAAAGAGTTACCAAAAAGAGTACATTAACAGTCAGCAACCATAGTTACAACCGAGAAAACGTTGCCAATTTGTTGATAATGACGAAGGGAAAGGGGGTCGTCTACTTCCTGTGGTGTAGCTGAAAAATGTGCCTAGCACACGTTACTCTTTTCTTATTCCGATTAGACATCTGTGCCTACATACGCATAAAAACCTACACAGGCCTACCACGAACGTTTTTTTTTTTTTTTATATAATATCGTATAGTCTACAATAACATAGTTAAATTTAATTACGTATAAAAGTAAATATTCTAGTCTCATTCTAGTTTATAGAGTAGATAATATAAACTTTATAGAAATAATCTGATTTGAAAAACTGAAAACGAAATTAGTTCGACATTGGATACGGGAGACGGTTCATTTATATATTATCTAAATGTTGGCGTCATATTGGTTGATTTATTTTATATATAAATTTGGAAGAAAAAGAATGTTGAAGACGTTGGCATCGCTAGTTCGGGGCCAAGTTTGTTAGCGTCATTGCGAATGGGGGGGGGGGGGGGGGGGCTCCTGGAACATTGCCATGAATTCTGTTTCCAGTGAAAATTTTCCTTTCAGGAAAATGTATAGAATAATATTGATCTCAGGTAACTTCCGCTCACGTGCTTGGAAAATATGTTTGGATTTATTATTTTACGTTTGATAATTTAAATTTGATGTCTTATTCCATCTTCGTAGATTAACCTGAAATTTAAACTAACCTGGTTTGAATCAGGATGGATCTGTGCTCTGTGTGCGGCACTAGAAATGCTTCTCGTAGTTTTTTTATTTCCTTTCATTAAAAATGCGCGTCTTAGCGGATATGTCAATTCTTAGTTACGTGGAATCCGATTTCAAATTTGATGAATTCGAGAAAGAAGCGACACCGATAAATAAATTTAGAAAAGACTGTTTATGTCTTTGTAGATAATAAATGATTTTACCTCCTTTGATTTTGATCTTATGAACTTTAAATTACGGATAACATGTTCCGGGTGCTCTCTTAAAAATTTGTTAGTAAAATCCCAAAGCTCTATGTCTGACACAGTTTGTTACATTTTTTAAACTTGAGAAATTAAAAATTGAATAGAGATTTTGTAATTTGCATTAAAAGTTACAAAAGTGCAGGTAAATTTTTATTTAGGCCTACTTTAAATAGATTTAGTAAACAACAATTATTATAAACAAGATGGAGGTAAATTTCTCGAGGCGGAGGCAGATTCTGAGATGATAAATTGGGAGGGAAATTAATCATTTAACTAGCTAATGAAGGGAAATTCTACAGGTAGAGAACATGTAACCTGGTATACTTAAAATACGGTTATTTAACAGTTTAATATTACAGCAACTGCAGTTCTGTTGTAGCGACTTTTTTGTTGTTACAAATGACCAACGATATTAATTTTCGGCAATTTTGTTTACACTCAGTTTTTGACAATAAATATTTAAAAAGGTAATGACAACCTCTTACACTTTATAAAATAAACCATTATAGACATATTTCATAAAATATGTCCCACTACACAATACAAATTTTTTTGAAATAGCTTTTATAGACGAACTTTGATCAATTGGAGTCTATGACCATATATGTGATTTACATAAAAAAGGTATGTACACTCTACACTTGAAGAAACTTGTAATAGTTTAAATTATAATTATTTTTGTTTGGAGCGATAGTTCCAAGTCATTTGGAGGGATATTCGTCTTTGACTTTCTAGCAACAATGCATCTAATGAAGTACACTAGGCTGGAGGGTTCATACATGTGTTCGCCAACTGATAACATCTTTGTACGTTATTGTTAACAGTAAAAGCGAAAAAAAAAACATTAAATGTAGGTGTTTGACACGCAAATCAAGGGTTCCAAACTGGCAGCAGTTTCAAATGTTTTTCTTAACTATTTTTATAACAAACCCCCTTCATATACCCAATATAGAAAAACGAACTCTCTAACAACAATACCTACAGAGGACATTAATTATATACATTGACGGTGTAGAAAAGAGATTTTACATCCTAAAAAAAACAGTATTATTATACTCCACTCTAATTAAACAGTTTATACTTTTCACAACTTTTCTACGAAAGTTCGGACCTTCTAGTTTGTTTGTTAATATGAGGTTAACATGCACGTGTTTCCCATAGTTTGTGCATATTTAGCATTCATTTGTATACTTTTCCTTATTTTTACTTTTACGTTAACAATCCAACAACTGCATCTTTAAACTCTTCCAACGTAACATTTAAAATGTAATCATGGTCATCAAAAGATATTTCTTACAGCGCAATATGACATAAACATTACCCACTGTAATCCTAGTACGTATGTCTGTCTACATTGGACTCAACAGACCATAAAATACGTTTGTGCAAGAGATATCCGAACCCTCCTTTAAAATGTCAGTTATTTCATGGACCATTATCTACAAGTTATATAACTACACGCGTTTACCGCGTTCTTGCTGTACTTATAAATCCAGTTTCACTGCTGGTTTTATTAAGTTTTCTTGTGTAAAAACACTTTCAAACCACCGTTACAACAATACAAGAATTTATTTTGATGGCATTAGTGCGCCTAGTTGTTGTTTAGACAACAATAAAGTATGGAGCACAAAATTACGATTAGAAAATTCGTTTATTCTGGATAAATAATTGAAGACATACCTATAACAACGTCGTATATCACATTTTCTGAATTTCAAGTTATTTGATCTCATGTTATAGCTTATTACAAACAAGTATTACATATTAATACTAAATAAACAAAAACGGGGAAATAAACTTTTTTAAACTCATGGCTTGCATTACAGTATATAATATAACAGCGAGGGGAGAAGGGGTGAGATAGGCAATACGGTGGCAAGTAACTAAAGTGGTTTTGTAGCCATGTTTCCTTAAGGCTCGGCTTTCTACATTCAAAACGGCGAAGTTGGGTACCAATGTCAATGTTAAATAACCAAAACATACCTTCACTATTAACCCTCAATTGGTAACGTGGGGTGTAGAAAGACCCCACCACTACAAAAGTGGGGATATTTTTTTTCTGGGATTGGCCGAAGTTCTGTCACTCTCAGTACCTTCTTTTGACCTTGGGAGCGTCCAGTACATAGTTGAGTCACTTAGCTCTGTGTGTTTGTTTGTTCAACATAACCTTCAAAAGTGCTTGGGGTGTCGCTAGACCCCCGCGTTACCATTCACGTTACAGTTTTCCGTGAGCACAAATTTAGTAAAGCGGCCAAGTATGGCCTCAAAGTGTTTACTTTGATAGATGCTAGAACATGGTACGTTCTTAATTCTGAGGTCTATGTAGGAAAACAGAATGATGGACCGTTTAATACGGGAAATAGCAGCCAAAAAAGTCAAAATTGATGTTGCGAACGTTCCTGCTGCTTTTAATGTTCCTGGACAAAGATCTAGGTGCACAGTATGTCCAAGAAAAAAAAGATGTAAAGATAAAGACCACATGTTTCAAGTGCCACAAGCATAAGTGCACTAAATATATGAAGACTGCCTGTGATTCTTGCCTAGAATCTGATTCGGCCTAGGAATCTGACTACTGACACCCTGTGTGTGATTTAAGTGTTTTTTATGGTCAATTTCTACCCAAAAATGTATACATTAAAAAAGGTAGATATAGTTAGATATGTATATATATATATATATATATATATTGTGTTTTCTAATACATACTACTTTTACGAGGGCAAATTTTTTTCTTTTTACATAAAAACGTAGTAAAATGCATGTAGAAAAAATGAATGTTGTGAAAAAATTGTGAAATGGTAAACATTTTTTTTTTAAATACAAGCTTTTGTACCATAAAAGGAGTTATTATTAAATACCTATAGCTAAATTAGCCTTTAAAAGTAATTAATTTTACTAAAAGCAATAAAAACGAGTTGGGGGGTCTGAAAGACCCCACGTTATCAAATTTGTTACAACTTGCCACGTTACCAGTTGAGGGTTAAGCATATTTTTGTGTTGTTTTTTTTCTTCTTAAAGTAAAATAGATTGTGGGTGTTGATTGCTAAGGTTTTATGCAATATCTCTTTTTGCAACTGAGTAAAAAATTAATAAAGTTTATTATTTTTTACTATTTATATCATACGTTTATGAAAACAATAACACGGTTTTTGAAAATGTATTCGGCAATCAACATCCGCATATAACAGTACTTCAAAATGAAACCAAATTTTTAAATTTATTCCACGAATTAACGAAAAAAATGACTTATTCTGTAGCATTGCTCTTATGGGAATCAGATTCAATATGGCGGACAGATTCAAACCTTAGCCGAGTGGGTAGCGTGGGATCTTGCTGATTAGAAGACACCGGGTTCGAATCTCAGCTAGAGGAGGTAACTTTGCATATCTGTGATATGAGGGCAGGAGGGCGGAAGTAAAGCAAACGGTGGTTGGCTCACTTCCAAGCTAACGGGATATGACTGGTTACCTGGTCTCCGGCTTGGGATGTTTTGCATATTTTTACTAAGATATTTATGTAATACATATTTATTTAAAAAAAACACAAAAATACTTATAATAAGCTGTGAGATGAGATCAAAATAAATAACTTGGAATTCAGGAAATTTTATACACAACGTTGTTATAGGGAGGTCTTCAATTTAATAACAGATTATTGGGCTACGCCCTATGCTCGCTTCGATCGCCAACCCCTTCGGCAAGACGCGTTAAAGGCACAAAAACAAAAGTTCTCCAATAACTAAACCAGTTTAACAATTTGTATTGGTTAACTTCATGATTTTAATATTACAGTTCGTTTTCCTGTTAGTTTCTCTCCATGACCGACTCATAAAATAAACAAGGTTTGAACTGTAAGCTACTCAGGCATACATAAATGTCTGACGAGACGAAGTTACGTATTACTTTACCACATACAGCTCAGAGATGCGATTCAGAGTTTCTCTTCTATAAGCTTACCTGGAACATAAAAAGTAAAAATACTGGTTAGGTTAATATAAATTGGTATATTTAAAACTTAAACATAATTAGAAAATACAATATAACTAAATAAAAGAAATTGCAAATAATTACATTTTTTTTAGCTTAATAGACATTTCTAATTGTAAAAACGTATATTTTTTAATTTATTTTTATTTTCAAGTATAAAATAAACAATTAAACACAAATGAGGAGAGGTCATCTATATATATATATATAAGCGAAATACCACTCACTCGCTCATTCATTCACTGACTCACTCATCAAGATTTCTCAAAAACTACCGAACGGATTGAAATGAAATTTGGTATGTAGCTTCCTCTAGGGCCATAGGTGCTTACTAAGGGTTTGAAAAAATTCGAAATTTTAGGGGGGTTTGGGGGGGATCAAAGTTATTAAAACACGATTTCTTCAAAACAAACGAACGGATTGGAATAAAATTTGCTATGAAGCTTCCTCTAGGGCCATAAGTGTTCACTAAAAAAGGGTTTTAAAAAATTGGAAATTTTAGGGGGTCTGGGGGGTAAAAATTACTATATCACGATTTCTCCAAAACTACCGAACAGATTGGAATGAAATTTGGTATTTAGCTTCCTCTAGGGCCACAGGTGCTCACTAAGAAAGGGTATGAAAAATCTCGAAATTTTAGGAGGGGTTTGGAAGGATCAAAGTTACTAAAATCATAATTTCAGATCTTTTATTATTATGACAATAGTGCTTTTATTATTTAAGATCTATATATATAAAAGCCAAATACCACTCACTGACTGAACACTTAAAAAGAATACAATTACGTTAAAAAGACTGAAAATACGAACCACCACGGGCAACGCCGTACGGGTCACCTAGTCACATGATAAAAGGCACTATTAACTTTATTCTATTAACTAAGTTATCGCCACTCATTTTTTTCGTAAACGATTATTACAGATACAAGATACAGATTGGCTAGTAATTTTAGTATGCACCAAAATAAACAGTAATGAAATGAAAGCAACTGTGGTATATTGTTGATTGTTGCCAGGCCACGTTGCTTATTATTACTTCATGTTCGAGGATAGTTAACATGTAATCTGGTCCTTAGCACTTAAAAGAATATTTTTTTTATTTTTTACCGTAGAGCATTATTTTTGCTTATGAGGTACGGTTATTCCGGTGGTTGATGAGAACTGCTGTAGAGTTTCAAGAATGATTTCACAAACATTCGCCAAATAATGCCGTAACGATTACAGTTGTTGGCAAGTTCCGTCATACGTAAAGTGTTTTCACTCAGCGTAAAGAGTGTGTGTAGGCCTTTCAGAAACTGTTACTACGAAAGAAAAGCACGGCTGACCTCTTTAGCAAGGAAGGATCCGAAAAGTAAGAAACCTATCTTCGAAAATGATCGTCAGTAATAAGTCTTTGAGAAGAATGATTGAAATAAGTGGTGGATAACCGTATTGAATATAAACGGGTCAACCTTTAAATGTAACAGACAAAAAAGGAGTATTCTATTGCGTCCCCATATCAGCTATAGAAACCCTACAAAATGTATGTTTTTCATTGCAAGTCAAGGCGTCCTTTGTGGAGGACTATTCATATCTTAAGTATGGATAATCCATAATAATATATATTTTTTTAAACATAGAAAATCGTCGAAACCAAAATTCAGATTAAGAATTGAAAAAGGGTGACTAAAAGAGTTGTTCGTGTAAAGACTGCCGACAAAAATTAAACTGTAACCCAACAATTCAACCTTTTACTATTATTGAATCTTACCTAACTCAAAATCATAATTCAAATATTTACATTTTTTAAAGTTTATTTCATTTAAAAGACCAAGGATAACTTAATTTCAAATTTAAATACCGTACGAGTACACATTAAAACTATTGAATTCTTACAAACCTCGCACTTTTAGTTCGGAAAACGTCTGCATTTATAAAAGTTTACATGTCCCAGTACTATATTGAATCAAGTTAGTCTTATATTGGCTTATAAAAGTTGAGCTTCCCCACCTCTCAACTTTAAAGGGAACCAGATGTTTCTAATCCTCGCCTCATGAAAGAAGGCATTTCCATCCCCCTCCCTCTGGCCTAAACCATCTATCTTTTTTCCTTAAATTCATTTCCTTGCTTGGTTTCACTGCCTTATCCTTATTTTCTTCTTTTCCTCCGCGCCGCAGCCCTCCTACTTGTTTCTATATTTCAAAATTAATTCGAGTCTTCTTATTCAAGATCGTCACTTAAGATAAGTCCTTTTTTTAGAACTAGTCTAATCCTTCGTTAAATATCTCTGCTTTATTCAGCCTTTGATAATTTTTATTATAACTTATCCTTTATATTTCCCTTTTCTTCTTCTTTTAAAGTCAACTCGTTGGAATACATTTGTGCAACTATACTATACTTCTGATTCTGGTATAAAATTATCTTCAGCTGTTTTTTTATAATTAAGTAATTGAAAATGATCGTAACAAGAAAAAATGTACAAATAATTCGTACTTTAAAGGCGGAAAACCTTGTTGGTTATCATTGGAAGAGCAACAGTGCTCCTAAAATATAAAAACCAAATACAATAAAATTTGCAATAGAAATAAATAAAATTATTTCAAATCTTAAAATTAGTCGAGAAGTAAAAAAAAACTTTATTAAAGAACAAGGTTATACATTTTAGAGATAAAATAGAAGACTAATAAAGAAAAACTCTAACGGTAAAACATAACAACAAAAACAATATCACAACACACAAATTGTTGTTTAATTCCGATAGGAAATTAAACGGGCTACAAAAATGAACTCTTGACATTAAAAAAAAAACGGTTTTTAGTTGTATTCGTTTAAAATTTGCAAATACCCGCCAGCCATTTTGAAATAGATTGTTGTAAAAGTTGATTATTTTTATCGAACTAGGTCTCTACATTGATGAGTAACGTAACTCGGTTGACAACTGATGAGTAACAAAATTTCAGCTCAATTATTGAGTCGTTCTAGGGATACAGTTTATTTAATACACAAAACAAATTGGCGGCTGGTAAAAAAGCGTTTCTAGGCTTATGTTTGTAGGAAATTGTTTCTTTAATTTGACCCAAAAGACTACCACTTAATTATCAGCACGCATTACAGAATCACCCTATCAGGGGGTTCGGAAAAAAAGTTAAAAGAATTCAGGGCGTGATTCCAACATCAAAATAAAATGAACAATTCGAATATGTCCAAAAATGCTCCGTATTCTGTCTAATCATTTTTTTTTACAAAATAATGCATAGCTAGAAAAATGTTTGATTGAGTTCCAACTTGGCATGAAGTTTAACTTAACATTGATCTATCGCAGAGAAAATAAGCGATCATATCCAATGATGCGTTTCAAAATGGTTACTCAAAAAATAACAAGATACCTTTTTGTAGCCCTTTTGATTCCCTATCGGATGATCTCACTGTCAAAACAATCGGGGGAATGATAATTGTGAAGTTAGTGTAATCATTGGTTTATTTTACCCGGCACCCTATACCAACACGGTAAACACAACAATATTGTATGTACATATGCTGTTATTACCTTTAACTTTGCTAATATCCTTCATTCGATTATTTTGACATTTACACCATCCGTCAGGGAATCAAAAGCGCTGCAAAAAGGAGTCCTGAAAATGTTGGTTAAAACTAACGATTTTTTGAGTAATTTTGGTTTGTAATTTTCAAACAGCCGCCATTTTTAAAACGCATGATTGGATAAAATCGGTTATTTTTCTTGAGTTGGATCTTTGTTTCGTTAAACTTCATGCCAAGTTTTAACTCAATCAGTCAAACATTTCTCTAGATGTGAATTATTTTGTAAAAAAATGGCGGCTAGACCGAAGACGGAGCATTTTTGGACCTATGTTTATTGGTACTTTTCAACTTATTTTGATGTGGGAAATCACGCCCTGAATTCTTGGAACCCTTTTTCTGAACATCCTGTATATAAAATGGCGTAATAAAATAGAGGACAATGCATTTTGGGAAGAATTAAAAAACGTTCTTGAAGTTTTGGTTCGAATTTGGAAACACTCTGGACATACTGAATGCGCCTTATTTATACAGGATGTCTAAAAGTTATATCGGACCGGATACATTACTCCTGAGTTATAACAAGTTATAACGTAATAATATATGTACTGGTTTATTTAGGAATATCCTAATATTATAAAAACACTGTCCCACACTAATATTCAAACGCGTTTCACGACAGAATCCTCAACTGAGAATGTGATACATGAAATACAACCAAGAAGTTATAACGTAATAGGAACTGGGTTTAAGGGTCTTCTATACCTTGCGTAAAACAGCAAAAATATGCACTTCGTACTAACGTGTTGCGGACGCCGATTTTAAACCTAAAAAAGTTGTAAAACATCTTAAATTGTTCTTAAAGGCTTTGTACTTTTGTCTTATATCTCATAATTGAAAGAAATCGTCGGCAACTCCTTTTAATCAACAGTTTAAATGCGTAAAAATCGATTATTTTTAACGCATTTTTTGGGAGTTTTGAGCAAAAATTTCCATATTTTAACTTAAAGTACTTTCCCAGATTATTAATTTATAAATAGAATCCGAAACACGGTATTACGAATGCATGTTTCAACGATTTTGCGGCTTGAGTCAGGCCTTTTGCATTGAAATCATACTGTACACTCGGGAGTTTTCTTCAAGGTAAAGAAGAGCCTTAAAAGCCATTATGTCAAATTTAACCCAGCTCAATATCCCTGGACGAATTTTATCTGTGACAAAATATTTTACTTTTTTTTAACGACAAACAAAACTTTTAAAATCTTTCTGTAGCTTGAAGTAACTTTTTAAACTTTCGCGATTGACAAAACCCCAAATCTTTAGACCAAATTATTTGTTTCTAACTAAGTCTATTCTTGGTGTTGGAATTACAGAAAATAAATGTTTTCAGTGTCTTACAGGTTTTGAAACCATTTAACATTTGTTTGAAAATACGTCGAGCTCGTACATAAACTCCAAAAATATTCCTGCACACATTTGTTTGCTTTGCAACTGATTTGTGTAAAGAATAAAAGAAGTAAACGGCGCCTTTTCCGTCGGGCAAATGTTCCCACGGCCGACGGCCACAACGAAGCGTTGAAAATTGTTCAAAGCTGACGTTGAAATCGGAGTCCATATCGCAAGGTCAATGCTCAGCCTGGAAGAATGGACGCAGCAAAAGACAAAAACGCTTTGTTAACACTTGCGTATTAATCGTTAGACGGACCTGCTAACTAGGATGCAGTGCGCTTCCAAGATGGTCTCGCTCGTCGCAGACGACTTCTTCTAGTCAAGTGTTACGATTCATTCAACTCAAAGCTATCTATCAGATTTTCATCAAACTTTTGCTATTTTATAAGCGTTAGATGCGTTTCAAAATATTGCTAAAGTGAAAATGGTTTGTTAAAAATGCTGTAGCTATTGTTTCTTTTATGTCGATTTAACGAGATTCTTTAGGAATTTTATAAACTGCGAGCGAAGCGAAGCAGCCATCTGAGGTCGTAGTAGAGCCAATAGTATTGATTTAACTATAATACAAATATTAGATTTTATTGAGAACCAAATAAGAACTTTTCAGATGAGAACCAATTGACTTCTGTCTAACTGAGCCGGGTATGACAGCTAATAGAACTGCAATTTTTATTGTAAACTATATTTGTAAACCATCCTGTCTTTTCAAGTAGTGAATACATATTACTTAACAAACTGTATGGAATATTTACATTTCATCTCAATACAGTCTTGGTTGTGTATAGAATACAGTTTACATATATCAGAATGTATGTCAAAGTTGCATTCCTTTTAGCGGAAGAATTTACTTCGTCTAGATTTATAATAAAAACGGTTTATTTGTATTTGTTGATGTGATGATAATTTGAAATTGTTTCGCGTCTCACTTTGAAAAGAATATCTAAGTACGAGAAGGGTTCCATAACGACTACGTCCTGAAAATTTACAAAAATGATACTTATAAAAAGAAAGTATCTGACGAATTATAGTCAATATGAATGGCTTGAGCAGGTGAAGCCGCAAGTCGCGTTTTCTGTCATTTATTTAGTCCCACTCGTTTCGTTTAGCAATCTTACAGTATGTCCAAAAAGTAAGCTGCTAAACTATGGAAAATGATGTATGGGTCAAGAAAAACTAGAAATTGTTTTCAGAAAAGGTTTAGTTTTCCAGATTACCACCACTTTTTTTAATTTTACAAAACAATTTTTATTTCCAAAACAGTAAAACCGATTGAGTTTAAACTTAGCACGGAACTAACTTAGAGAAAAATAATAAATGTAATCTAAGGATACGTTTAAAAAGGCGGTTTTTAAAATTTGTTAAGTCAAAATAACTCAAAACTATAGTGTTTCTATAAACAGTGTCGAATTTTTAAAACAAATCATTGTATTAAATTGGTTATTTTCTTAAAAGTAGGTCAGTACCTACATTTCCAAGTTTTAACTCAATTAGTTAAACTGTTCTTGAGATATAAATAATTTTGTAATAAACAAACAAAATGGCGCCTACCTGGAAACGTTTATGAAAAAGTGTTATTCATAATTTGGCCTTTACCTTGAACCACATAATTATTTCCCAAAGTTTTGACACCTTACTTAACACCTGTAAGTATTATATATTTAATGGGCAATATTTTGTAGTAATTGTATAGTGTAACTAAGCTATCTCTATTTCGTTTTTTTAACACGTTCACTGCTACGCAAATTTCGTATTTCCTATGCTAGGAGCTGACCTTTTATTTTTTATATTTATAGCCTAAATGAGTAGAAATTACTTCATTTTTATTTTTGAACCTTTGTAAATTTTTATATTTATACCAGTGTATTGTATATTGAAAGTACTTCCAATATGCGGATTGGCGTGCGAAGCACGCAATGCATTGTGTATTGGAAAACTCCCAATACGGGGGTTGGCGTGCGAAGCACGCAATGTTTTGTGAGTTGAAGATACTCCCAATATTCAGAATGGCGTGCAAAATGGTTCGCACGCCATTCCGCATTGCGTGCTTCGCACGTCAACCCCCGCAATGGGAGTATCTTCAATGCAAAATGCATTGCGTGCTTCGCACGCCAACCCGACGGTAGAATCCACCACATGGCTTAGAACCGGGTACTTTTATGGTATTTTAAGTTTTGATCGATTTTGAGAGAACCAAGCGAGCTATAAGGTCGCGTAAAAAACAAAATGTGCAGAATATCATCATACATTTATATTTTTAACTCTAAAAAACATTCATCCTCGAAGGAAAAATCTCAAAATATAGTTACTTCCGGTCAAAAAAATGTGCTTGGATTTGTTTGACTAACGAACTCGTCCGAGCGACGTAGACATCCAACATGTGTACCAAATTTGGACCTAATCGGACTTAAAATGCGGCCGCTAGAGTGCGAACACACACATATATATATATATATATATGATTTTTAATGACACCCCAAAAAGTGTTCTAAGGACCATGATCGGTGCTCATTGGCTACTTGGGTCTTACCATAAGGGCCACTGCAATAGCCCATTTTTCCTATGGAAATTCGCTAATAATGTTAACCGATGTTTTAGTATTTGATGGGGACGCGATCAGCTGTTCAACGTCATCAGATAATGAGGGGCGTTTCAGGCACGAGTGTTTGATAACATTCATCCGCCTACTTGATTATTTGCTGCTTCCCTTCGAGGAACGTCTGGAAATACGATACAAAACTTTACAAAATAACTCAAGTTAAATATTACAGTATTTTCCCAGATAAAACAGCGCTTTGAAATGTAAATATAATTGTTCCGCGTCTGCAAATCACCGTTTATAAATCACGGGCGCAATTAACAGTGCTTTCTTATTTCTTGATTATTTTTTCTTTTTAGTTCCAGTGTTCTTTGGGAAAAGAATTGTAATAGTTAATACTTCGGAACTAAATACCGTCTGGAATATTAAACAGCATAGTTTGTTTTTATAAAACTCGTTATGAAGTTTGCGTTTGTGCTACTAGTTAGGGCTTCGTTATGATATCTGAACCTTAAAGTTATGTCACAGCACCTTTGAGAGCACATGTTACGTTCCATTGTTTATAAAATACTTTTGCATTACAAAATATAGGACGAAAGACAAATTTAAAAGATTTATTTAGGTACACCTTAGTCCTATATTTATCTCATACTTTGTCGATCTTGTTAATCTATTTTAATATTATAACAAGAGGTAAAATTTGTTTGTTTGTTTGTAGGGGTAATCTCTGCTACGACTGAATCTATTGAAAACATAGTTTTGCTAATAAAAACCTACACTACCCCTGAGCAAAATAGACTACAATTAATTTTGATAAAAACATTTTTTATTTCAATATTTGTAAATTTAGTTGGAAACAATTATTAGGTTAGGCCTAAATAACAAATGTATTTACATTTATTAACATAGACACCAATTGAATAAAATAAAACAGCTGTTTGCACTAATAATTCTATTAACAGCTCATTTCAAACTTTGAAGCAGTTATTTGTACTTCTAACTTTTAGGTTAGTTTTTTATTAAAGTGTAGACCTGAGCCTTGCTGGTTCTTTTAACTTTCATTATAACTGCTGTTATAAAATATACGAAATAATTTGAAACATTTAACATTATTTACCATCTTAGCTTTTTAGTTATTATTAATCCTATACCTTTATTCTCCTCTAATATTAATACTGATAAAAATATAAATCGGTCATAGAAGTTATCACTTCCAACGTGCGGTCTTAAGCACACCCAATGTTTTTTTAATGTACTCTATAACAAAACCTTGTCCGAAATATAATTATCAGTATTACGTAGTGACTCGAAACAAAACTACGAGTTGAGTAATCATTTCTGAGAATTAAATACGTTTTGAAACTAGACTGCAAATGTGAGAGGAATGTTCAGTGTAAATATACTATAATTAATGCATGTACAACTTTGCCTCTACAAACAATAAACGTTCATTGGTACATTTATAAAATCCTAGAATTGAATAAAACAAACAGCCCTTTTGGGGTTAAAAGCAGAAGTAGTTTGCAGCGCTAAATTAGGTTAAAATACGTGTTTCCAGGAAATCTGTTACTTACCTGTTTGTGATTGTATGTTTACAATATTAATTTACAAATTCTTCCTAATTAGCGGTACTTGCGTTTAGAATTAAAATTTTTGTAGAGGCTATTCAGGTAAATTATATTGCTTAGTTGAAAACAATGTAGGCAGTGTAAAACAACTCTTGATATATAAAAAGAGATACAAAAGAGTAGGAGGAACGTACTAATGCTTTATATAGAACTAGCTGACCCGTACGGCGGTGCCCGCCGTGGTTGGTATTTTCAGTCTTTTAAACGTAATTGTATTATTTTTAAGTGTTCAGTCAGTGAGTGGTATTTGGCTTTTATATATATAGATCTTAAATAATAAAAGCACTATTGTCATAATAATAAAAGATCTGAAATTATGATTTTAGTAACTTTGATCCCCCCAAACCCCTCCTAAAATTTCGAAATTTTTCATAATCTTTCTTAGTGAGCACCTATGGCCCTAGAGGAAGTTACATACCAATTTTCATTGCAATCTGTTCGTTAATTTTGGAGAAATCGTGATTTGGTAATTTTTACCCCCCAAACCCAACTAAAATTTCCAATTTTTTAAAACCCTTTTTTACTGAACACTTATGGCTCTAGAGGAAGCTACATACCAAATTTCATTCCAATCCGTTCGGTAGTTTTGAAGAAATCGTGATTTAATAACTTTGATCCCCCCAAACCCCTCTAAAATTTCGAATTTTTTCATACCCTTTCTTAGTGAGCACCTATGGCCCTAGAGGAAGCTACATACCAAATTTCATTTCAATCCGTTCGGTAGTTTTTGAGAAATCGTGATGAGTGAGTGAGTGGTATTTCGCTTTTATATTTTATATTCGAAAGACTAAACAATTTGAGCGCACCTCTTTCCTTTTAAGTCTTGAGATGGATTACTTTAGGATATTTCCCCTTTTTAAGGCTCAGATGCACATGCGCAAATTTCCTTCGGTTTAAAATAAGAAGTAAACGAATTAAGTCTTTTCGTGCAAGGCGTACCCAAAAGATCATGCCGAATGTTGATAAGAGAGACTAGCGGAAGCCATTGCGAGCTTCGAACGCCAACTAATATGCTTCAACAAAAACATAATAAAACCCTTAACTAGAAAAATGCAAATTGTTTAAAAGGAAGTTTAAATGTATGAATATATACACAATTCATTAATATGATAAAAACACTGAACATTTTCAAATCAGCCGAGCTACATTTTCAATAGACGACATGTATAACTATTTTAAGGCGAAAACTATCTGTTTAATTTAGGTATCGTTCGCATTAACTTTGGACCAAACACATATTTAGGTACCTACATAACATACAGGGTGATACAGAACTATGTGGACATGTCTCGGTAGCACGTTCTATAGCTAAAAATAAGAAAAAAACTTCATATAAACATAGGCCCGAAAAAGCTTCGTTTCCCAGATATCCGCCATTTTGTTTTTGTTTTTTAATAATTCATATCTAGAGAACGGTTTGACTGATTGACTTCAAACTTGGTATGGAGTTTAACCTGACAATGATCTAACTAAAAAAAAAATAATCGATTCTATCCAATAATACGTTTCAAAATGGCGGTGGTTTGAAAATTTTCAAACCTAAATTACTCAAAAACAGTCAAGACACCTTTTTTGAAGCACTTTTGATTCCTATCTGATAGTGTAACTGTCTAAACAATCGGATTAAGCATAATAGTTAACTTACAGATAATGACAGCAAATGTAAATACAATATTTTTGGGTTTGCTGGGTGTTGTTATAGGATGCCGGGTTGAACAAACCAATTATTACACATAACTTAACTATTATCCTTCATCCGATTGTTTTGACAGTTACACCGTCCGATACGGAATCAAAAAGGCTACAAAAAAGGCGTCTTGAAATTGTTTTGTTAAAATGTACGGTTTTTGAGTAATTTAGGTATGACATTTTTTAAACTGCCGCCATTTTGGAACGCATTATTGGACAAAATCGATTATTTTTCTTGAAGTAGATCATTATTGTCCGCGAGAGGAAAGAAGTCCCCTGAGCTCTTGCCTATTCAAAAAATTGCAGGCGCTTATCTGAGTCGGCGCTAAGCTTACGTTGCACACGGCATTTTGCGGTCACATTCACTGTGGCAAAACATGTAAAATAGCCAATTGAGGTTTTTCTATATTGTAGCTATTTAATTGTGTTAATAGTGTTGAGAAAACCTTTAAGGTTTGATAAGCCTTCCAGTTTTAAAAACTAACTATATTACAGTATAGGATTACTATAAAAAAGTTTGTTATTAAGAAAGAAAGTTGTTACTGTAAAATTTTGTACAGTTAGGCAGTAAGAAAAACCGTTATTGTATTTACAAGTAAGATTATATTTACACTTATGTACATAGTGTTTACAAGTTCTTAAATTACTATACAATATTAAATTGTAAACCATTTTAAATTTATATACAAAACTAGCAAAAGCTTGTTGATAGGCCTACTAAAAAAACTGATATACAGTAAATCCCTCGACATTCGCGGGCTTGGTATTCGCGGTTTTGATTATTAGAGGTCGCTAAAAAAAGAAAAACTACTGTATTAAATAGAAATAAAGTACATGTAAAATTCGTAAATTATTGCAGTGTTTGTACTGTAATAATTATTGTACGAATAATTAATTAATTTATTAAATTTAAACCTTAAATGCATAGTGATGCATAAATGAGTCAAACCGAAATATTACGTTTAAATCGGCAAATTTGCCTGTGTTCAGACTTAAATTCATGATGATTCATATCTGTGTCAGTCCTATGTAATTTAGTTCCCTATTTGTCCGTTAGAATGCAGGAGAATTCACTTTGAGTGGTGAAAATATTGTAAACTTGTGTATTCTTCATTTTAGTTGATCCTAAGACTCCTAGATGGAGATAGTGTAACGACGGTGGTCCGCCTAAAGGGGCAAGATAGGCAATATGGTTACTTTGTAAAGTAGCTAAGAGCGTTCTATTCTATACAAGCCTTCGTAGCCGAGAGGTAACGTGGTGTCTTCCTGATCAGTAGATACCGGGTTCAAATCTCGTGAGACCAGGTAAATAAATATATAATATTATACAAATAATTATAATCAAATTTAAACCTAGAGTAATAAAATTATTGATGACAAAAATAAAAAATAAAACATAATTTTAAGTTTAACTTGTAGACTAAGTTAAATTGCACAGTGTTAATTTAAATTTAAATAGTTCAATTGTTTAAATTCAACTATTAAATTAACTATTCCCTAAGGCCTAGGGAAGGAAAATTTATATAAAGCAGTTTTTTTAAATATATTTTATGTCAATAGTAATTATTATGTCATGTGCATTTCTGCATATAAGCTACTCATTATGTGTAAGTATTTATAACATTTATGTGTTTTATTTTATAAGTATTACACATATTTTATTAAACTGCAGTATGTCATTCAAGTTTTGGTGGTTCATTGTAATAAATACAATTATGTTCAATAATGTGACACATTTTGTTCAATTGCGTATTTATTTTTCAGAAATGTTTCAGAGAATCAAATTAAAAGTATGCTAACATTAGTATATTGTATATTATACAAATAATTATAATCAAATTTAAACCTAGAGTAATACAATTATTGATGGCAAAAATAAAAAATAAAACATAGCTTTCCGCGGCGGACTGGTCTAGCCCAAGTATTCTATAGCCCTGCACTTAACGGCTGTTCTACAGGGATTCCACATTAGCAGAAACAAAACTACGGGGCGCGAAAGGTTTGGACAACGCGGAGCGCCTGCAAATGCCGTGCGGTAACATACAAACACTGCTGCATACCGTCCTGGCTCAGAGGACTTCTTTCCTCTCGCGGACAATATTAGGTTAAAACTGTATGCCAAGCTTGAACTCAATCAGAAAAAGCGTTCTCAAGATATGAATTATTTTGTAAACAAAAAATGGCGGATATGTGGAAACGAAGCGTTTTCGGGCCTATTTTGAACTTTTTTCTTATTTTTAGCTACAGAATGAGTTACCGAGACGTTGCCGCATAGTTCTGCGGAGCACCTATGGCCCTAGATGAAACTACATACCAAAAATTCATTCCAATCAGTTTGGTAGTTTTGGAGGGATCGTAATTTAATAAATTTGACTCACCCAAACCCCCATAAGATTTCGATTTTTTTTAAACCCTTTCTTAGCCCTAGCTACATACCAAATATCATTCCAATCCGTTCAGTATTTTTAGATCAATCGTGATTTAGTAAATTTGATCCCCCCCAACCCCCCCTAAAATTTCAAATTTTTTTAAACCCTTTTTTAGTGAACACCTATGGCCCTAGAGGAAGCTACATACCAAATTTCGTTCCAATCCGTTCAGTAGGTTTTGAGATTTCGTGATGAGTCAGTGAGTGAGTGAGTGAGCGAGAGTACCCTATACAGTAAACAAGTACACAGTATTCGCGCAGTTTTATCTGTTCAAATTATAATTCATTGTTGATAGCCTTAGAAGTACATATATTTTATATATATTATTTATTTGTTGTCAATTGTAGTCTCTAGTTGTACTTTACCTTTTATGTGGCTACATGTTTCACTGCCACAGGCAGCATCATCAGGCCGGCTATCTATGTACACTCAAACTCTCATATATACACAATACTTAACATATATTTTTTGTGACGTGTACGACCAATGCACGAAAAAATGTTATTTGTGTATGTATAGTGTTTGAGTGCTGGCCTGGTTATGCTGCATGTGGCAGTGAAACAGTTAGCCATATAAAAGGTAAATTAAAACCAAAGACTACAATTGACAACAAATAAATAATATATATCAAATTATAAATCGAATATAAGTACCGTATATGCTTTTAGTCTTCCATTTAGAGGCTTGCACTAAACTATAACGTACTTTTATACGCCAATCTATTTCAACCAAATTACGAACCAAGTAAACGATTTGCTTTGAAACACGTAAAACTTTGCAAATTTTAATTAGAACTAGAAGACTATAGAATGAACCCGACAAGAGAAAAACAATCAGCGGATAACGTGGGAGCTAACGAACACCTGGCGCCACCTGGCGTTATATTAAGTTATTGCAGACTTCTTGTTCAGCTTAGTATCAACTTCCATATTAATCACACACCGTCTCGTGAGATTCTTCCCCTAACCTAGAAACTGATCTAGTAACAATCATTAGTGGCGGGCGTATACGATATAATTAGTTTATTCTTAAGTTACTGAAGTCTTTGTTTTGTACTTGATTATGTTTTATTAATAATTGAATTTAAAACACAATATTTTCAAATATACAGAGTGTTCGAAAAGTCTGAAAACGGCTTAATATTTCGTATATAAGAAAAATTTGAAGGTAGATGTGATTGAGGAGCCTACTCTATGTAAAAATACTATTTTAAAAAAGTCAAAAATTTGGTCCATTATCTTGGATCCGCCATCTTGAATGTGACTTTGTTTTGTTATTTTAAATAGTTATGTGGTCATGTGATACATCATTTCAGTGTAGAATTTAAAGAGAAAATCAACGGTGAAATTTGCACATCCATATCTTTAACCTATTAAAAATGGCGGCCAAAAAACCAACGAAATCGTGTTTTCCGATTTTCTTCCATTTTGCTGAACTATTTACAAAATTATAATTATTATACTTTTTGGTTTCAGAATTATATAAGCTTTCAAACAATACGCAACACAACGATATTTGGGAGTATTTGGTTGAACCACTCGAAATAATTTTTTTTTTAATCAAAATGGCTGTAACTCATTGATGTGTGCCATGTTTGAAAGCTTATTTAATTCTGAATCCAAAAAGAATAATAATTAATATTTTTAAATAGAACAGCAAAGTTGGGTAACATCGGAAAACACGATTTCTTTGGTTTTTTGGCCGCCATTTTTAATCGAATAACGATTTTGATGTGCAAATTTCACCGTTGGGTTTCTCTTGAAATTCTACATCGAAATGATGTATCACATGACCAGCTTCCCATTTAAAACAAACATTCACATTCAAGATGGCGGATCCAATATGGCGGACCAAATTTTTGACATCTTAATACAATAGTATTTTTACGCGGAGTGGAATCCTCCATCACATCTACCTTATATACGAAATATTAGGCCGTTCTCACCCACCCTGTATACTGTAATTGGGCTTCTGGGTATTGCAAGGGCGTCTAAAGACATTCACTTTGCTTAAAGCCGAGTACTATGTTGCAATTTCCGCAAAAAGGTCATCCTTGAATTGTTTCACTATTTTTAATTCGAAACCCCCGAGTGGTCATCGTGACCTGGAAAACACGGGCATTCAACTAATGCTTACAAATTAGCCCTTCTTCGGTCGCAGTCTATCAAATTGATTTTGGCGGCCATTTTGTAACGCGCCAACCTGGATCCTTCCCTCTTTAGCCGACATTTTCGTCACATCCCTTTAGACCTGTGGAGAAAGTGATTTTGTACACTGATTTATATTGACACGTTGTAACCCAAATATACTTTTTACGGTGCCTTTATATAAATGTTTTTGGAAATGGCAAGATCCATGTCTTTTATTTTATTTTGAACAACTGTTTTCTTAAATTGTTACAGTAATCAATTCCTATAAAAGTACGTGAGTAACTATATAACAGATGATTTCACCCTTCATGTGTAATACTTAAACAAAACCTAGCGTAGATTATACTTTGGGATTATGTTTAGGACCTACAACTTTTATCAATAATATAAGTCTTGTGAAGATGATTTTTTTTAAATGTATTAATGTAGGCTATAATACGTTATAAGATGTGCTTTTAGGTTATAAAATGAATATATATACAACCTATAACTATCAATATATTCATTTATACAAATTTAAAGAAGAGATACCTATTCGTTTAACTTCAGAAATATTCGTACATCTTCGTAAACATATTCCATTATTAATAAATTTTTCCACTATAATATTATTAACTTCTAAATCATTTGCTCTATCAATATGTAATAAAAAGCAATTAAAAGATAATATTTGTATCTTTATTTAGATATATTAATAATGTACATAAATAATTTTTTTACAAATAATCCTACGATTTTATAATCCTTATAACTGTATACATTTACGGAGTTAAAAGTCCCCGTCAACTTTGGTAGTTAGGCCTAGATAAAGTATGTTATTTTTAAATTATGTATTTCTGATGTGTATCCAATTAATCTGCCCGTTATCTTTCACGTTAGCTTACTAGTATTTGTATTATAAAAGGTAGTTTTATATTACGTATTCCAACACTAATTTATTAAGATGGTTTCTTTGAATAAATAAAACAAAATACATGCTCCTAACAGTTAACCTCAGAAAAAAAACTTAGTATTAAAAACAATTTTAATATAAGATATCTCTGTACGAATTTGATACAACGCCAGTTTTACTTTTTTATTTTTTACTCGTATTTCCTGTGGTCGCAATTAGACAAATTGTGTTTGTGAAGTAACGAAGTTCACCTGGCATTTTACATAATTAATTGGACTTTTTGCAAATTTTAATTCGTACCTTGACGATATGAGGAAAAGAGCGCGAAAGGGCAAATAGGAAACACACACATAAGCATAAAGTTCAGTTCATTCACGGCACACTACTAAAACTATAAAACACAATACAACAGTTAATTCGGACAAAACAAGTGTTTCTAAATTCATCCGAGTAAAATATTGTGGAATAATAGAGATTTTAAAAATCTATTAAACAAAGCGATGCAAAAGTATTATGTAGTATTATAAATACATTTTCTGATGTATTAAAACAATTTTAACGTGACCTTTAGTCATTTTAATTAAAATTATTTATCAATTGATCGTTTTTGATTCTTTACAGAGATCTTTAAAACCCATCGTTTGGAATGTTACACCATGTTAATTATAATCTGTATACAATTTTAATATTTTATAAATTACTAGTGGACCCGGCAATGCTTCGCTATTGCTTGAATTACCTAACCTAAAATTATATTCAGTTTTTGATCCAAATCAGTTGTTGATCAAAATCAGCTGTTGATCAAAATCAGCTGTTTTAAGCTTTTCATACGAACAGCTGTTTTTTTTGAAAATCTTTCTTCTTCTTCCATAAGATCAACATTGAAACTTTGAGGGCCACTGGGGCGTAGCCCTAATGTCCTAGGACTTCGGTAAATGGCCTAAAACCTTCCCAGGGTTAACCTGTGTTACTATGCAAAATTTCAAAGCAATCGGATGGACGGTTTGGTAACGCATAAAGGACAAACATACAAACAGACAAACGTACAAACAGACAAACGTACAAACAGACGGACATACATTGAATTTTATATATATAGATGTTCGCTTTCGAATTTTGGATTACAGGGTGTTCAGGTAAAGAGGGTCCCAAGAATTCAGGGCGTGCACATCCCCACATAAAAATAAAGAAAAGACCCCCTGAATTCTTGGAACCCTTTTTCTGAACATTATGTATAACTAGAGAGCTTGTGGCTCTCCACCAACTCCATCAGAGACTTGTGGCGAAGCAAATGCAAACAGATTATTGCATATTCTGATGTTTTCAAGAACAGATTATTGATCAGTACAGATGGATTTGGATCGGTGTAGTGTGACATAGATTATGACGTGTGCGCAGTAGGGTCGAGTGTTTGTGTGAATGACAGGAATCGTTTCATAAAATAGAGGGGAAATACTTTTTTAACAACATTGGAGCTTTAACTTTGACCATCCTTCTTTTACAACTTCACTATAAAATGTGGTAAAATAAAGAACTTACGGAGCCCACCGAGTTGCCGAAACTGAAGGTAAATTCTGCAGTAAAATAAAAGTTGTTCAATACAATCGATTTTAAACACCATCAACGCACCACATCTCTGCTTGTGTGTTCGCGTAAACCCCACCTCGTACGTCGGTGTGTGTGTGTGTGTGTGTTAACAAGGTCGTTAAACACAAACGGGGAACGGTCGATTAAAAGGTTGGGAACGGTATCCCCCAAAGTTTAAGTGCTCTCGCCCGAGTTCCAAGAAAAGAACCTTTAAGTGGAGACGGAGGGTTAGAGGGTTAGCTTTCCAACGAGGGAGGATTATCACAGTATACATGAATCATCGGTTACAGTTCTTGTTGTAGTTGTTCTACGTCGGTGTGGGTGTGAATCAGAGGGTCCGAGACACGAGGGGAAGATAAGGGATGAAGTTAGCACCAGGTTCTCAGAGACACTTACAAAACATCATATAAAATAAACAATTTAAAAAATAATACCGATAAATATACGCGGTAAAATATAGTTCTCATTGAAAATATACCCACTTGTAGGTTTATTTTGCCCAGAACACGTTTTACAAAAAGTCCAAGTATGGTAATTCGGAAACGAATATAGGCAAGAATAGAATTTTGAAATATGCGGGCACGGGTATAAATTTCGGTCATTAACCTTTCATCGCATTTTAACGTACACTGTAGTTGATCCATTCCTAATCTTATGGCGAACTTAAACGTCCAAAATGTTGGGCTTATAAATGTTGTAGTAAAATAATAGAAAAACAGATAACTAGTTTTATCCTGTTAGCTTTAAAGCAGGTGAAACACTGTTTGCTTTATTTCCGCCCTCATACCACAAAAGTATGTGTATGCGTCAAGATCTTTAATTAATACATTTGAAGGTTATTAATGATATTACATCGATTCGTACATACTTTTAATGTATAGTTGTTCGCCATTTACTATAAACATTGTTGTAATAAATAAAATTTAAGGAACGTAACTTTCCATAAAGTTTAAAAAATCAATTTTTTCTATTTTATAGTATTGTATCTCCTTTATTTAAATAGTACAGAGTTTATATAAGATATATTTAATAAATGTTACATTAAAACATGTAAACTGCAACGTGGGCTGAATATGTCCACTTATCTTCTATTACGTTTGTCGGCCTTACCGACAATGCAGTCTGTTATTCGACTCTTCTAGCTCAAGTAGTTCCCTTTTTACCGCTAGACGGAGACTCCGTACAGACACCAATAGTCAAAGGTATATCTGAGAATCCAGCTGTTTATCACGTGACCGGCTCTGATAGAATTAACTTAGTTGAAGCGCAGCCATTACCTTCCGTTTTTGTTCAACTCGACAGACGTAATGGCTTGGTCTTTGTGCCGTACTTAATTTTTATAAATGTCTTAGTCGGGAGTTGATCGACAGTGCGTCAGTAATTAATATGTCATTCTTTTAAGTCCTATTCTACTAAAAACCAGGTATGTGAATTTATATTACCAGATTAGAATGTTTTTGCTTGTCACCTTTAACGTTGCCTTTGTTATAAAACTTTACTTGTAAGTTTACAACTATGTGAACTTAAGTCTACATTTAATATTATAAATACAGTTCAAATTCATTAAGTATATTTTTATATCAATGTTATTCAAGTTTTCCTTCTTTAAATTACAATCAGTATACAATTAATGTAACTAGCCTATTTTCAAACTAAAGCCTAGCTTAGGCAATTTATGTAATTTTATTACTAATTTAAAGCTGTGCAATTTTTTAACAAATAAGGGCTTTTAAAAACCTATCATTTAAATAGGGATATCTCTAAAATATATTGAGTCTATAAGCAATAAGCATTTTAAAGGTTTACCATGTGGTCTCTAGACATGAAGCAACAGTTAAAGTAACATGACATATGCTGACAAGTTAACTTTGGTTAAATCTTGTATTAACAGTTAACATTTTTATTTTAAAATACCTGCTTGTCACCTGTTATCAAAAATTTTATAAAGGCAAACTTTTAACCTAAAGGGTTTTCACTATGTTTGGTTTTAAAGCCTACCTTATTTCTAAAAACATGTTATTTTGTTTTTATATGCAGTGTATAACTGGTGCAAGTACTACACCATGTTCTGCTTCTAAATGCAACTACCACACCATGTTTTCTTCTAAATCCAACTACTACACCAGTTTCTGCTTCTAAATCCAACTTCATTATGCAACTTTAATAGTTATTTTCTGCGACAGTGCCTGTTTTTTTTTTTTTTTTTTTGAAAATGGCTATGAACTTAATTAAGAAATTTTACTAAAATCTGCAGTGAACTTTGTAACAAACCTTTTTGAATAGGTTGTGACTGTTTTGTGTCTTGTTAGAAATGTATAATATTTAATATATGTCTTTTATAAATTTAATAATCTTGGGAGGAGCGCTATAGCAATTTTCGACCCTCAGTCCTCCAAAGACTATCAATAGAAATTATATATCTTTTTTATTATAGAGAGACGTCTCACAACTTCATTTAATGCCTTTTTTTTATTATTTAATTGTACTTAGCTTTACAGTTGGCCAACGACATAAATGTTACTTATTAATAAACCCATGGTACTATATGTTAAATTTTGTAATTTTGTTTAATTAATTAATGTTTGTATAAACTTTGTAATCATTATTAATGGGGAGGGTTTTTTCAATTTTTAAATTTTTAGGGAGGGAACATTTAAATTCAACTTAAATTATATTTTTTGTAAACAAACCTTTTTATATTTTTCTGTATCTAAGGGCATGTAAATTTTTCATTTTTTGTAACTAAGGGCATATGATTTTTTATTTTGGTTAATAAACCTAAATCTAATCTAGCTTTTCCTTTATTGAGTTAACCTGAATGTGTCATAATAATTTTGTAAGTGATCAGCTAAGACATTCTGCAGTTTGGCGATTTTTGTTTTCAAGGTAAGTCTTTGAACATGTCCAGTCTATGTGGCCCAGTATAGCTTCCGATTTATTTTATTCGTTTTTATCTAAGACTGGTACACTTCTTCAAACGATGGAACCCCAAAACGTTTTATGCCCGAAAACAATGGACACTTGGTGTAAGTACAAATTCTCACAACTAATAAGATTTATGAACATACAAAAAAGAACATGCAACTCTTATCAAATTCACAGTTAATACAAAAGTGTAATTCAGGAAGTTCTAAAAATACAAGGAGTCAATAAACAACGTAATGTGGCATCATGTACAAAAACGTTTTATAAGGTTGAATAGATCATTGTTTAGTACATGTGAAGAAGTTTCTTTCTTCAATTATGGGAACATTGGTGTAAATGTTTGTGAGATGTGACCTTAGACCGGGAATATAATTGTCAGTCCCGGATATGAAAGTAGTAGCACCGCAGACGAATCGCCAAGTCCGAAAAATGAGAACAGGAATTAGTGAACACAATTTAAAAAATGTTTAGTGTAACTGTGAGATTTTTTGTGTGTGTACTATTCGTTCTGATGATGCCTGAAAATGAAAAGGTGAAACAGCAGTAAACGATAAGACTTCTAAAAGGATTGCTAAGGCAAGTATAAATAATAATATTATAATATTAAAAAGGAGGTTAGAATACCATTTTCAGGAGGAATAACAAGATAAAACCTTACACGCATCTGGGGTATACTAAAATAAAAAGTTAAAATTTGTATTGCACGTTTTTAGTTTTTGGAATGTAGTGTTTCGGTTGTAATATTATAACATATTCATATCACTTTGATTTTGTTGTTTTGTTAATGAAGTTATTACACTATACTCTATCACTGGAAACTTACAAATTCCAAATATAATAAAACCTATTTTGTAAAAAGAAATAATACATTTTGCAACGATCTACCACCCTCCGGCTCGGCTCTACCTTTTACAATTTAACTAATTAGCGTTTTAAATTAATTAAATTGATTACCTTTAGTGATAATTCCTTTTTGGGTCCTGGCTAGCTCTACCAGTCAAGTCAAGAGGGTAGCTCGTCTTTGCAAGGATGTTTACCTTTAGTTTCTTGCCTTCAGATAAAACACTTAATTATTTTTTGCTAAAGAATACTTGTAATATATTATTTTTTAGAGACTAAACTCAGCCCGGGAGTCGTGCCTTTCGGAGAACAGTACTCTTCGTTATACCCAGCCAATCCTTCCTTAATATTAACACTTCTTAAAATTAAATTTGGTTTTGGTAATTTACTCTCAATAAAAGATTTTTTGTTTGGAAAATAAAACATAAACTTTACTTTTTCTTAACTTATACTATCTACAGAACTCAAAATCGGATACCTTATCCTTAAAATACTAAAAATTTTCTTAGCTAGTTTTTGCGAAATTATTGATATACAATTTAACTTCAAAATCAATAAAAAGTTACCTTTTTTGTGAAAGATAGATAAAATATATTCAAATTTATTTTTTATAACTTTACTCCCCAAAACTGAGATATTAAAAATTTTAAAGTGAAGCCCTACTCGTCAATGCTGTAAAATATGAAAAATTATAAAGATATCTCCGACACTACCTTATTTCGAATACGGCGTATTCCTTATTGGAGATCCTGAGTCCGGGATTGGTGCGATGTTCTGGAAGTCCCGATCTGGAACGCCGTTCTGGAAGTCCTGGATCTTGTCCCACGATGTCACCTTTCCGTGAATTCGTCTGGATTCCTCCTGTGAGTTCGGATACCACGTGATAACAGACCTCGCCGCTGTTACCCTTGATCTTCCCTTAAAGTTCTCGGCGATCGTATTTTCGACGAAATATAGCGTTTATTTTACTACGCTATAAACTAGATTAATTGTTTTTCTGTTTTATACTTTACTAAATATTTAGATTTACGAAGTATTAAAATCTTTGCATTTATTATACTCTGCCTTGATACTTTGATCTAACGAGAAGCGTAGAGACTTTCCCGGAGTTTCTATGAAGACTGCCGAAGTGAACCGCGTTTTACGGTAAGCTCCTGCAAAAGCCTATACTAGCCTACCAACATTTCTATTCAATTTCCCTTTTGTTTTTGGTGTGGCGCTCGGGCTGTAATTAATGTAGAATTTTTTCCTTATTTTTCTCATAATCCTGGTTGTTTTCTCTACCCGAATATATATAAAAGTTCTCTTTTTGGTATTGTTTTTAAACTTAATTGATTTGGTACAATGGCAATTATATTGGCTAGACTGTAGAATAAGCGTGTCTTTACCTTTGGTCGGCCGACAATTCTCTTCACGAAAAATTATCAACTTCTGCCTGTTTCTTTTGGTTTGCGAGTTTTGTGACCATTTATTCCCAAATTCCTGTAACTCGGCTTCCCGTGATCGGATTGGGTTCTGGATGGTGTCATTTTGTTCAGCTTGGTTTAGGCCTACTGGCTACGCACAAACTCGATTTGTAGTTGTACGACGTCGCGTTCCCGTTTCACACCTTTTTCGCGATCGCTTTTGTCTTGACTCGCGGCTTTTCCAATTTATAAAGTTTTTTATATTTTTTATGGTCATACTGTATTGTTTAAGTCTTTCCACTAAACTAGTCTTTTGCCGTTTTTGAATTGGTTAATTATTGGTTGAGTTATTGTCCTTTTTGTACCATCCCTTTTTATTTAATTATGTTAACCCCCCCTTTTACCTTAAAAAATCCTTTTTTCTATCTTTCACAGGTTTTGACATTTTATACTAATTATTATCTCTATTTTTTATCTTAACTTTTTTTCTACTAAACCTTTACTTATAGGTGAAAATAGGCATTTTACTTTTTTACATAAAACCGTTAATAACTTTTAACTTTTTTCTTTGATATTATTTGAACATGACTAATTTTGTTAAAATCTTTATTTACTTCAATTACCTTATTACTTTTTATTCAAACTGTACTTTAAACTACTTTAATTTAATTTTCCTTTTTTAATTACTTTTTATTTAATTATTTTTATATTAACCATTTCATTTTAACAAAAACTTTTTTGGTAATTTGTCTATTACTCTAATGGTCTCTCATTACCCTTATAAAGATTTTTAATTTTTTCAAAACTCTGACTTTTAACTTTTTTATTCCTTTTTATTTTGCTAATAACTTTTTATTCATTTATTTAATTCCAAATTGTCATTAGACTTTTTTATTACTATGATTATTTTACATACTTTAATACTTTAAAAACAACTTTTTTTATTAAAATAATTTTTCCATTGTTCTCTAGCCAGCTGGTTTCATTTGGCTGCTGAGTTTCAATCAACTTTGAACATGAAAAGTTAGCCTAACTTGCTCTGTATAATTGTGTCTGAAGGACTTTGTAGATTTTACAAATAAAATGAAAAAATATTTCATTGAGCGGATAGGCCTATTGCTTAATCCGTCTCAATTTGTAAATTTAGGAAAATTGTAAATTATGTTAGAATATAATTTATTAATTTTAAAGTACGCAGAAACCATGTTCTGTTGTAATAAAAATACTTGGGTGTAACCCAAATACATTAACAAATAAGAATCAGGGAAATAAAAATTACAACAACAACAACAATATTATATCAATATCGATCTAAAAATTGTCAGATCATACGAATTAAATGGTACTAAAATTGAAAACTAAGTAGGTTCGAAAATCTTGACATTATAATTTCCTAATAAAACGCAGACATACTTAAATGTCATTAAGCCCAAAGTCGAGCCTATTTAATAGAAAAAAGAGAGGTAGGGAGGAAAGGCGAGATGTCTGGAAGATGGAAGATTGATGATGGCGGTTTACAAGGAGCTGAAGGATAAAGTTAGGGGCTAGAGACAGAATGAAGTGGAGCAGGGTGACTAACAAGGTCCGTTGTATCAAGGGGCACCTAAGGAGGGATTAGTTGAATATTTTATTTTATGGTAAAAACAAAACTTGTAATGTCGACAATTAATGTTATGTCAGCTCTAATTAAATGTGCTTACAGCTTGCGGCTATAATTTAATTGGTATTGAATAGCATCACTAAAACAACCACTATTAAAATCATCCAGACAGCGGGAGGTGGGGTTATAATTTTATAAATTTTACATCACAAGAAAATTAATTCTATCAGTTTTACATTTTCATATGTTTTACTGAGAAATAAAAAGTTTCTAAATATTCACACATTTTTAAATCATCAACTAATCGCCTACTTTAACTTAACACCTGCTCGCCTACTTAGATTAACAACAATGGCCTAGTATTAATTAATTAACTCACCTACTTTATATTGTAGAATCGATTGTAAATAGTCAACAGTAACCAAATTTTGATTATACAGTTTGGCATACAGATTCGGTATACTATTTATTTGTTTTTTCTACATAAGATTGTGGCACAGTTTTCGAACATTATAAGATTCAGTTTTGTTACCATACCTTACTTCTAATAGGTTTTATTTTTAAACAAAACTTTTTGTTTAAACTATAAAAACGCAAATGTAACCAATAGAGATGACTATTAATTTGTATGTAGAAATTAATTTATAAAGCAGTTAGTTTCAAATTATAAACTTAAGTGAATAAGCCTATACGACCTTTTATTGTTATAAAACAATAATATGGCACTCCCTTGAATAAGAAATAATAACAAAATTATTTAAAATACAAAAATAAACGAAGATATCAATTTCATTATAATGGAAGATGATGTTAATTTATAAATCTGGACAAAGACAGTTTTTATCAATGTTTCCAACAATCGCCAGCTATGTCGTGAATAAAGTAAAACTTCTAAATACTTTTTCACTTGGAACTTCTTCACTTTATTTTGTCATTTAAACTTTCAAGCCAACTTGAGTCGTTAGTCGGTCTTAAATAGTTATTATTACAAGTAATTAGTTGTTAACGTGGCGAGATAAATAATTAAAAAAAACTTGAATTTCACAAACATTTAAGCAATTATTAGGACAATGCTACTGGTATATTTGAATATTTGTTGAGTTCGCATTGTACAATTTGCAAATATTAATGCACCTATATTACGAATGTGTTGTATTTTTCTTTGTAAAAATAGCGTAAATAAACCAAATTTACCATCCAAAATTAAAATAAATTACTTGTAAACACTAATTGCAAAGAGTAGGTAAAAAAAGTATAATACAAATAATAGGTGACTTATTGTTTCAATTTAATACTTATAACAAATTTCAAGAAATTATTAACCAGAAATTAATACAACCATAGTGTGCATAGGTGTTGATTTTAAGTAGACGAATAAGTGTTTATTTAAAATATACCAGTGTATGTTGATTTTAAGGAGGCGAATAACTGTTTTTTTCAAGCAGGCGAGTAGATATTGATTGAAAGAAGAGGAATATGTGTTGCCTAGAGAAAGTTAGATGCATCCGACTGTAGCTGTTGACATTCGACATTAATTTTGTATCATTACTATATTTATGATTAAGTGATCATATCATACTACTTGTTTGCTCGTACTCATTTTTACTGATGTTTTAGTAAATTTTAGTAAAATAAAAACTACTTAAGATGTCCCAAAGAATTTAAAAAATTCAGACTTTCGACGTATAACCACAAAAGTGAATTAATTTTACTAGTTTTACATTTTATATTTTTGGGTGATGTGTAGACTGCTAAATTCACATAATTAAATCAACACATATTCGTCCTCTTTTAATAAAAATCAACTCGTCTACTTTAAATAAACAAATTCACCTACTTTAAATCAACAATTATCCATCTACTTAAAATCAACATCTATTCATCTACTTTTAACGAATATACACCTACTTTAAATCAACAATTATTCATCTACTTAAAATCACCATCTATTCATCTACTTTTAACGAATATACACCTACTTTAAATCAAAATCACCATCTATCATCTACTTTTAAATGAATATACATCTGCTTTAAATCAAAACTTAATCATATTCTTTACATGTACATTATTCTCCTCCTTAAAATCAACACCAGCGTCCATAATTTTATTTCCTGTAAACTATATGGATTTCGTGCACAAATGTTTAATACATTTTTTATTGCGAACTGTTTTTGTCTCCCGGGAATATACATACAGATGTCAAATTTGTTTACGGAGATCGAGGGCTTAAGTATTAATTCAGGATTTAAATTCGCAATCAATTTTAGACACTATATTAATTTCATGTTTAAAGCTCCGTGCAAAGTTATTAAATTATGTAACTCCCTCTCTTAGAACGCCCTCTTAGAGATTGTGTAGATTTATTGGAGCAGAACCTTCGAACATGTGACGAACGTTTAATTTGCCAAGTAAAGGGCAACTCGAGCGTAAAAACTGGCAGCTGTGCCTGTCAAGTTTGCGACGGGAGGAGGCTGAATTGTCCAAAGAAGTCAACATCTTCCCCGAGTAAATAAATTAAATTCTCCCGCTTAAATCAACTTCATCGCTTTCGATTCAATTAAATCGGCCGACGATATCGAGTTAAAATTTTTACAAAATTAAACGGCTCTGGCGGACGAACTTGGAAGTAATTGTAATTGTGTTACGACGTTACTGCCACTTAACGGTGAAGTTTAATTTGACGTACGCCATTGTAAAATGTTGTAATCAATTACAATAGTTTTCAAAACGTGTGTTGTTACTTATTAAGAACAGAAAAGTGAAACGAATATGTATATATATCGTAAATAAACCATATTCCCATTCATTCCATATATATTTTCAACAAAGTCGTAATTTTTCCTTTATATTTTGTGGATTTTTCTCTAGCTAAATATCAGAGTGTACAAATAATCTGTTTGCATTTACTTCGCCGCCAGTGTTGATGAGCGAAGCGAGCAGAGGATGGAGCCTTCTATAGTTAATATTTTTCTGCACGGATTATTAAAAAGAAAAAACAACTTTAAGATTTTCGTAAAAAAATCCTTTTGGTGATTGCTGTCTCTTTCCTTGTGCAGTTCGCTGCCGATTATTTTACTTTTACCACTTTTACTTTCTCACTATACTAGTAGGCTATAGTATAGTGATCGCAAAAAAAAATCGATGTTGAGATATTTGTGGAAATATCCATTTTGGGACCCCCTGAGTCCAAAAAAGTGGTTTTTACAAAATGTCTGTCTATATGTCTGAATGTCTGTATGTATACAAAGCTAGAGCGACAACTGTGCGATCGATTTCAAACAAATTTGCACCAGACATGTCAAGAGTAGGCCTGTATAGATGCACGAAAAACGGTTTCGAACATTTTAGAAAAACAATCCCCATTTTGGCAAAAAAAAAACTCCAAATAAATTAGTTATTATTTTTTTTATAAAAAAACGGCTCTAACGATTTTGCTAAAATTTGGCTTATTTGTAGCCTTTAATGATCTCTACCATATGAAAAAAACAGCAGCTTTCTAAAAATTCTCGTTTACCTAATAATAATAATAATAATAACTGATTTATGGGGTTTTTTTGGCCATAAAGGGGGTTGTTTTTCAAAAATTTGCAAAACCTTTTTTCGTGCATCTATAAGGCCTAATTGACTTGTTTGGTGCAAATTTGTTCGAAATCGATCGAATAGTTTTCTCTCTAGCTTTGTATACATGCAGACATTCAGACAGACAGACAGACAGACAGACTGACATGCATTTTGTAAAAAACACTTTCTTGGACTCAGGGAGTGCCAAAACGGATATTTCCACAAAAATCTCAACATCGATTTTTTGCAATCACTATACTTTCTCTATACTATAGTATAGTAATACTGGGAAAGTAAAAATTTAAATCATAGCTTAAACATGCTTTGGAAGATGTGCACGGCAATATATTGATGTGCACTCACACCTGTATACAGATTATCATTAAAATTCCACACTCGAAATATCTCTCGGTTAAAGTGTTCTCAAAATACATTTTTCGTTACAAAGTCGGTAAGATGATTCCGATCTTTGACGGCGTGTAAAGTTGGGGTAGTAATTTTTATGCACGGCAAGCTTCACTGCATAGAACATGTAAACATCCCCTTACCCGTATTGTTACCTTGGCTATCTATAATTAAATCTTTACAGGTTCTGCAACAGTTTATAAATCAGCTGATATCACAAAGGCAGTTCATGTCTCCTATAATAATACCGTACATTACGTAGCCTACTTTTAGGAAATATCGGTTCAAACACAAAACACGCTAACACAAATGGAAATTCATTCCCCTGATTGTATTCTCAACTTCCCTGTCCAACTCACGGCATATTTTGAAAAGAAAAAACATTAAATTTTAGTAACCTCTACAATCCAACTATTTACATAATCGCAAGACAAAGGAAGCAGGTGTATTTTAGTATATTACCCCAGTAATAGCCTACCCAGTAATTTAAAATAATCATTGTTTGACAAGTGATTTAATTTGCTATTTTCAGTTTTTAGTTTTGATAATATGGAAATTATTATTAACAATTTTGTTTACAATATAGTGCTATAAATATTGAGAGGGAACGATAAATGTTCACTTTTTAGTGCATAAATTCCAAGCGTCCGTTTAAGGGTCGGCTCTAGCTGTCGGCCATGTTGGCTGACACTCCATAAGACCAATGTTAAATTAAACCATTCGCCTAAAGTATTTCGTCCCCAAGATTTTGGTATTTTTTTAAAAACGCTATTTGAACAATTGCGGGTTTTAATGGATTTAGGATGAGCAATGTCCGTGTAACCTACCGCCGCTATAGGGTGATTTTAATTTTTTTTTATGTTGTAACTATTAATTTATAGCGAAAAATTACCAAGCCATTCGGATGAAGAATTTTGTCCCCAAGAGTTTAATATTTTTTTAAAAAACGCTATTTGAACAAATGCGGGTTTTAAATGGATTTAGGATTAGCAATGTCCGCGTAACCTACCGCCGCTGTAGGGAGTCGCAGGTTGCTTTCTGTTTTACTAGAGCCGACCCTTAACTGAACTTGCCACAATTCCTATAATCAGTCTTCAGTCAACCCTAAAATTCAAGTTGAATATAATATCAAGATAATTATAAGCTACTAGGTCACACCCCTGCGTGCTCCGCACGCCAACCCCGTTGGAACCTTCTGTACACACAATCATGTTATGTTTTCTGTATAATAAAGCTGTAGGATTAATAATAACCCCAAAGCTAAGATAGTAAATAATGTTAAATGTTTAAATCAAATTAGTTCGTATATTTTATAACAGCAGTTATACGAAAGGTTAAAAGAACCAGCAAGGCTCAGGTCTACGCTTTAATAAAAACCTAAAATAAAAGTTAGAAATACAAATAATTGCATCAAAGTTTCAAATCGGCTGTTAATGGAAATATTAGAACAACCGGCTTTTTTATCTGTTATTTTATTCAATTGGTTGCTATGGTAATAAATGTAAATACTCCAATCTAAGAATTTTGTCCGACTAAAATTACAAATATTGAAATAAAAAACGTTTTTATCAAAATTAATTATAGCCTATGATCCTCAGGGATAGTATACCTTTTTATTAGTAAAACTATTTTTTCAATCGGTTCAGTAGTTCCAGAGATTACCTCGTACATACAAAAAACAAACAAACAAATTTTTTACCTCTTTATAATATTAAGTATAGATAAGTATAGATATAATCTAATTTATAAATAATTTTAACATTTTCAAATATTACAATTACCCCATTTGGTAACTTAAAAACATTCTTAAAACATTCGTTAAAAAAAGAACATTGATGCTATGTTTTAGTCATTCTTAAAACATTCGTTAAAAAAAGAACATTGATTGTATGTTTTAGTACTATTTGACAACAGTATTTTTGTACAGCTTTTTAAATGCAGGAAATTTTTTGTACATTTTTAAAGTAGGCAATTTTTGTGCATTTTTTTAAAGTAGGCAATTTTTTGTTAGATTTTTCAACATACTGCTGGAGATATCCTCATGAAAAAAAAAACTGCTTCTACAGATTTTGATACAGCAAGATGGCGCACAGAAAGTCTACTCGGGTTTGGCTTCATCGGTGGGCTCAATGATATGGAACAATTTTCCCTGCCTTTTTTACCTCCTTAGGAAATAGCACAACTAAGTAAATTTAAAGAAGATGGCAAAAGGTTTGTTTTATTTATTTTGAATGTGTGGTAATTTAATCAACAAACTGAGTCTTGCCAAAAGTCCGGTAAGTAAGAGCAATAATTTAATTTAAAACGCAATTGAGGAAACGTTGATGTATGTAGAACAATTATACTGTCGACATTAATTTAGCCAGTTCCTGCCAGACCAAACGTCACCTCGGAAACAGCCTCCATTGACAAGATTCTATTAAATGAGTTCTAAAAGCGGTCAACATCATTCTCATTTTTAACTACTGCGACCATGCGGTGTATACTGGTTCATTTACGAAGACTTTATGAGCCCAATCTAAAATTAAAAATAAATTTTAAAAAGTATATGTGTGCGGTCGTGGGAGACCCCCATCAGGAAAGAAGTTCATCACGCTTTTTCTACAATTCTTTCACCAGCCTTAACGGCAACAAACACACATAATTTTAATCTTTCAATCGCCGTTTATTATTAGATTGTTTCTTATACAAATAATACTTACTGTTTCCGTACGTTTAATGTTATTGTAATAAAGGTGTAGAATTAATTATAACATCAAAGCTAAGATGGTAAACACAGTTAAATGTCCATTCATTGTACATACATTCAATAAACATTAAATGTTGGTTCAACAGTCTAGGCCTAACCTAAAATTATCGTGTGTATGTTTAACTTATTTTACCTGTCTTAACGACAACATAGGCCTACGTACAATAATTTGAGGTTAGGCCTAGACTGATGAACGAACATTTTATGTATATTGAATGTATTTCAGCGCTTGACGATAATATCTGAACTAAGCCTGACGGAACCGATCGTCTTCTTAATTTAAATCGATGAACCAAAACCCATGGTTCTTGAATGTATTCACATTCATTGCCATAGCAACCAATTTGGGAACGCTGTTTCGTTACTCGTATTTTATATTTGTCATTACCATAGCAACCAATTAATAAAACTTGTTTTCATTACGCATTACATTTTCTATTTGTTAACCCCTACCGCAATCCGCGTTAAGGAACTTCGTTCCAAAACTTAATACGCACGTCATTTTCAAAGTTTTATTTTCTCGTACAACCGCCATTTTGTTGTTCTATTAAACACTAACTTTGGAAAAGATATTTAATTCAAATTTGGTACACGCATGTGGAGTTTTAGAACTCAGAAACACAAAAAGAAAATATTTTGCATTACTTTCAAAATGGCTGCCGTCTATATTGTTTAGCGTTAAATGTCTCAAGGACTGTTATCTAGAACACAAAATGTAGAAGAATCAGATTAATTTTGAATATAGTGTTGCTATCGTACAGGATTGTGAATACAATCAGTTAGTATAAGTTAATATATCCTTAACGACACCAATCCTTGCTGGTACTAGCGGACTACTGGTTTCTTTCCGTTGCGGACGCCGTTTAAGAATTGTATTTTATTTATTTAACTTAAACAGAGCAAGGGCACAATTACACGAACTACAGACGCAATTGCAAATACATTTACAAACAATTTACAAATTCTTACTTTCTATTTTTTTAAGATTTAAAAAACCCCAGGTATGCTTATTTTAAGATTTTAAAAAACCCAGGTATGCTTATTTTAAGATTTAAAAAACCCCAGG
>JAGFPH010000458.1:356214-368499 GCA_018207615.1 Philaenus spumarius
GCCATGTAATACCACTGTTGTGCCAGAGATTTGTGTACTGCAATGTCCAAATACACTAATGTTTCCTCATACAACAAATATAACGATTGCAAAGATATTGAAGTACTCGCTACGTAGATATTAAAACCATTACGGTACGAATGTGTTGTTCTTGAAGCCACTGACACAGCTGATTGAAGATTCCGTCAGGATTTGATAAACAGCAGACACTAAAGGTTGGTTGTTGAATAATCATTCAATATACTCAACCTTTGTGAACAACGCATTCTTTACATTACGATATGTTAGGTACAAACAAACGCGTGGCTGCATTGTGTGGCGGTTTTTCGTGTCGATGTTTGTAGTGTTAAAGAAGGCTGAATCATATTCTATGATAGAAAAAGCATTCGATTTTTGTAGGGCGATATTTCACGACTCCTGGGGCTTGAAGGAGAGGATTCCCTTTTCCTCGCAGACAATCAGGTGGCTAATCTGGCGTCATGATTAAGATTAACAATGTAGTAATCATGAAAGGTCCAATTGAACGAGTAGAGCCACAGTGTTCCTTGAAATATTTAAGTATTTCCAAGAAGATCTCCTTTGGCATTGTGATTCACTTCTGCTTGGTGGAAGTCACTGTTAACTTCAGCCGGAAGTAACTAATAACTAAACACTGCAACACTGTTGTCTTCACGATCACTAATCAAATTCTCAACAAATTGGCCTAACAAATTTAAAAAATGTCCCTTTGAATATTTGTTTTCATTACTTTCATTCTTTAAAATTGTATACAATTTGTAATTACAATTATAACGTTTTGTACAATTTGTATGAAACAAACCCTTATTTATTTATATTGTCCATAATCTCCTCTAAAAGGTGATATAAATATTGTATGCAAGAGGTAAAATTATAAGATAAGTCACATGCAGTCCGTAACTTTCTGTGAATTTAGTTTTTGCTGTACAAATCTAATTGGTTGTACAGTACCTCCAAGACAGGCTTGAGAAGAAAAGTCGAAGGGAGGACACGCTACAAACCAGACACTCCTTGTTTGAGGCTACTGTAGCCTATTTAGCGATTGTAAATTTAATGAAACTGACTAAAATTTGAAAGTTAAGATGTTTAGAAGTGAAACAAAATTAAACTAAAGCACTACAAAGTACGCTAACTTGAACAAAACCGTTGCCAGGCGACGGCGAAGTTTCCGTATTTACTGCTACTCGCTTGGGTAAAATACGCTAATGCCACATGCATATAAAACACGTTTTGTTGCAAGCGCATAAAGTACCTTAATCTGAATTCACTGTGACGTTTAGTTTGGGCCATAACTTGAGCTAAATTAGTTTTAATTAGTCGCTTTGTAATGTACGGGCTAATCCGAGGTATCTGTAATATGGAGTCCGCACTTTAAATGTGAAGTTGTAATTAAAAAGGGACGAACAATGTCCCATTAACGCGAATTACGGGGAAGGAAAAGAGTTGGAGAAAGGTTGCTTTGACTTTAACTGTACTTGGAACAGATTTAGTAAAATAAATGTTTCAAAGTGTTATTGCTAAAGTTTAGGCAATTTATTTTTAAAATCGAGTGTCATGGTTTTTGTAGGATTTGTAGCTTAATAAGAAAAACCTTGGACGTCCGTCTAATTACATAAGGTTCTACACAATTGAAATAATTATTTACCGAAGAAATAAATTTAATTACTCTAACAATACATTTGATGTATTTTAACTCTTATTAAAATCAGCTGTTAAATAAATTTGGCCAAATTATTGTATTTGATGAATAATTATTTATAGAAAACAACTGGTACACGCTCTTCACTGGCAGATTGGAATAAATAAATTAAAAGAATATCGGTTAAATATTAACCCTTACCATTACAAATAAATATTTAGCTTGACTTGTGCGAAGATATACTTGATAGAATAAACTTAGAACGCAAAATCTCACAACTAATACGTTTATTAACTCAAACGCGTTTCAATGACAAAGCCGCCATCTTCAGTGAAACATACAGACAGATATATAACTAAAGATTCATACCATTCACCAGCACATAAAAGAGCTGCTTTTAAGTCAATGGTTCACAGATTGGTTCATTTGCCGTTATCTAAGGAAAACTACGAGAAATAGTTGAAATATATTTATAGTGCTGCGATATTTAATGGTTATTCTCAAGAATTAATAAACAACATAGTGAAGAAAATGAAAATCAAGAAAATTAAGGAATTGAGATCTACCCTGGAAAGCAACAAACTCCAACAACGATGGGTCAAAACAACGTTTGATCCACCATTGTCTCGTACTGTTGAAAAATCGCTAGCTAAATATGCAAATTTAAATGTAGCTATGTCAGCTGAGAGTAATCTTGGTAAAATGTTAGGAAATCCTAAAGATAAAATCCAAGAACTGGACAAATCTGGAATTTATTGTATAAACTGTGAAATGTGTACGAAGAAATATAATAGGCCAAACTAAAAGAAGTATGAAGACAATAATTAAAGAACATCTTTCTCATATAAAGTACAATAGGCCAGATAAATCTGCTATGGCTAAACATTGTTTAGATGAAAAACATAATTTTAAAATAGAAAACTCCGTATTATTGAAAAATGTAACTAAACTTAACACAATAGATGCTTGGGAAACTTTTTATATTAACAAACATAGTAAAATAATTGTAAATAATGAATTAGGACCCATACAAAATTCTATATTAATATAAAAATAATGTATTGTATAAGATTATTATTAGGTTAATAACTTTTTTAGTTATATAGTTATTGTCAGGCTAGTTATAATAACGCAAGGCAATTAATTGGTAACGCCCGACTAATGTAACGTAGTCTTAAGTCACGCCCCTTTAATCTCTATATACAAATATATTAAATCGAAATACCACTACTCACCGACTCAGTCATCACGATTTCTCAAAAACTACCGAAAGGATTGAAATGAAATTTGGTATGTAGCTTCCTCTAGGGCCATAGGTGCTCACTAAGAAAGGGTTTGAAAAAATTCGAAATTTTAGGGGGGGGGGATCAAAGTTATTAAAAAACGATTTCTTCAAAACTACAGAACGGATTGGAATGAAATTTGGTATGTAGCTTCCTCTAGGGCCATAAGTGTTCACTAAAAAAGGGTTTTAAAAAATTGGAAATTTTAGGGGGGTTTGGGGGATAAAAATTACTAAATCACGATTTATCCAAAATTACTGAACAGATTGGAATGAAATTTGGTATGTAGCTTCCTCTAGGGCCATAGGCGCTCGCTCAGAAAGTGTTTAAAAAAATTCGAAATTTTAGGGGGGTTTGGAGGGATCAAAGTTATTAAATCACGAGTTCTTCAAAACTACCCAACGGATTATAATGAAATTTGGTATGTAGCTTCCTCTAGAGCCATAGGTGCTCACTAAGAAAGGGTATGAAAAATTTCAAAATTTTAGGAGGGGTTTGGGGGGATCAAAGTCAAAGTTACTAAAATCATAATTTCAGATCTTTTATTATTATGACAATAGTGCTTTTATTATTTAAGATCTATATATATAAAAGCCAAATACCACTCACTGACTGAACACTTAAAAAGTATACAATTACGTTAAAAATACTGAAAATACCAACCACCACGAGCAACGCCGTACGGTCAGCTAGTTTGTTAGTAAGATTAGTGTTGTCAGCAATGTAAGATTAGTTACAGTTTGACTATTGAAGCTCGAGCATCGCTGAAGATGGCGACTTTGACGTTGAAACGCGTTTGAGTTAATACACGTATTAGATGTGAGATTTTGTGTTCTAAGAGTTTGTTTACCATTACACCCTAATCAGAAAAACTATTTCTGATCTTATTTCCCTGGCACGAAAACGCATAGTGAGTTTCATCGAAATCCACTGTTCCTATTTAGGCTATACATACATGATTGCATTGCGTCAGTGAGCGCTAAAAATCGCGTATTCCACCAGTTTGTTACTTATAACTACCAAAAGATCGTGAAAATAAAAATCAAGTCCAATTTACTTAAAATATTAGCTCCGGGTAAAACTATTGTATCTTTTAGACGCATACTATCGAAATGCAAAAACTTGTCTTTCCTACACTTAAGTGTCAAGTCTGCAGTTCCATAACGGTGTAGGAATTGTTACTTATTTTTAAGGGTAGCTAACGCATTTTACTCTTTATCTTATCTTCTAAAGCGAGAGATAATTGTCTGTCTGCTAAATGGATCTGGAATCTCCGTCTAAGGATTTTTGATTTTTTGATTTTATATGGGGCTTTCCACGAGAAATCGATTGGAAATGGTCACCAGTCTGGGAAAATTCGTTTTCTACGTCTTTTTATTAAATTAAAAAGTGAAATTTGTCCATTTTAAACAATACAAAGCACAGCTGATGCAAATGTTTTCAATGTCATTACAATAATCATCTGTTTTCTTTTAAACTGTATTTTATTAGAGGTAAGCCTAATGTTGTATATATTTATAGTTACCATGGCAACGAATACTTCTGCTAAATAAACATACCCTTTATTTAGTTCTTTAATGTTGTAGGCCTAACCTAAACGATGTTCACGGAAATTTGCAATAATAGTTATTGACGTGAGCGAACTAGGCCCTGCTTATAATCGAGCTTTAGCTCGGTCTCCTGGTACTAGTCAAGTAATCGAAATGCAGATGGAGTTCTTATTGTACATTACCTAAGAATACTACGTACCAAACTTCCTCCATAGCTTGTAGGAAGTTAGCGGAATTTAACTTTATTTTATAAGGGTAAATCCCATTTTACCCTATAGTCGATAGTGATAGAAATTCAACTGGTATACATTTTCTACGTACCAAATTATAACTCTCTACAAGGCAAGTAAAATAATGAATATGTATTAAGAGATGCTTAAAGTGACTTGTTTTATATACAAATTACAAAAATAAAAACGTTATAATAATTATTTAAACGGCAGTCGAGACTTATAGGTGAAAAACTTAATACAGCTATTACATAATAAATTTGTTTGGGAAAACGTGTACTTTTTATAGGGTTTTCTATAAGAGTTAGCCGCCATATTGGAGAACGGCGGTAAAACATTTCACAAATTGTTTTTTACTGTCCACATTAGTTAGACGAAATCCCTCATTTTGTAAGACCCTAATTGTGGCACACTTAATATTATCAGCCTGCATGTACAACGAAATGAGAGAAATTTAAATAAACGGTACCAGAAAGTGCCACAAACATATTTAAATTATTAAACAGATTCCTTGTGACTTCATAATTGTATTAAAGTAGGAGAGGGGATACATTAAAGAAGGAGAGCAACTTTTTTTAATAATAAATATTATTATTAGCTGAATGAGAACTTTTAGAAAGATGCTGTTTTTTGCATATGGTTGGGTACATCAAGGGCTACAAATAAGCCAAATTTTATCAAAATCGTTTGAGCCGTTTTTTTTTATACAAAAATAACAACTGATTTTTTGGAGTTTTTTGGCCAAAAAGAGGGTTGTTTTTCAAAATGTTTCGAAATATTTTTTCGTGCATCTATACAGGCCAAATTGACAGGTTTAGTGCAAATTTGTTCGAAATCGATCGAATAGTTTTCTCTCTAGCTTCGTATACATACAGACAGACAACACTTTTTTGGACTAAGAGAGTCCCAAAACGGATATCTCCACAAAAATCTCAATATAATTTTTTTTGCGATCACTATACTTTCTCTATACTATAGTATAATGAGAAAGTAAAACGGAATCATTATTTACAAAACAACCGTTAAACAAGTGAAAAGTGTGTATTTATAACAAACGGTTTATATCTTAGAATGGGTCCAATCTCAGTGGTGGTCGCTAAGGAGTGGCGTCGCTCTAAATAGAAACCAAATGTAATGGCGTTCGAAACCTGGTCCAGCGCGTAGACACAATATTAGGCGTGCATGATATGCAGCTGTTAGTAAAGTGAAATTTTCATCTTTGGTTTTTAGAACTGCCTTCTTGGTATCGTGGGCTAAACAAAATTTCATATTTGTTGAAGATATGTTTAGGCAGTGCTTGAAAAACAATTTTGTAAAATTTTTGAAAGCTATTTAAGCATAACGCTGCCCGAAACAGTTCTATATAAATCAAAACAATAAGCGGAAGAAAGTTTTAAAACTATATTAATACATTTATGTATTGTTAGTGAATCAAATGCAATTGACAATTAATTATTAAAAGTCTAAAATTCCTATTTTTCGTACTCCACCATTTTGTTTATTCACCAATAAAATGTTATCTCAAAACAGATTGGCGTATTAAGTTGCAAATTTATGTACGTACGTGCATAATATAAAGGCCAAAATACAAAAAAGCGACAAATATTTGTATTCTAGCCTAATCTTGTGTTTTAGGCAATGTACCAAGAGGATTTTTTAATATAAATCGCCTTATTTAGTTTGTCATCAAAAAATAACTTTTTAACTCTTGTGATTTTTCTGGAAAGTTAATGGATTTCGAGATATTCAAACATCGAACATTCTTACCATCCGCCATTTTGAAATGCTTAGTCGAAAAAAGCACCACTACATTTTTGCTGTTATTTAATTATCATAAAATTCTAAGTAAAATTTCAATTAAGTATATCAATCTCTTTTTATAGGATTAAAACTAACAAGTGAAAAAACAAAATGGCGTGTGTGAAAACTTCGAAAAAAAAATTCGGAAACACCTTACTAGTTTGAAATATTATAGTTCGGAAATATTTTGAATATAGTTCGGGGTTTAGGGGTGCTTGTTTGTTGTTTGCATAAAGCGTTGACATTATTGAAATCTTGTTCTAATAAATCATAGCTTTTATACTTATGGCTACGTTTCAATGGTGGAAAATGTTTGTTGTCAATTGAAACATCCATTATATAAAAATGTATATCACTCACGCAAAAACTCTGGCCCTATTGCGCAAGCGTCAGGATAGGTCCTCACTAAACCTACCCCAAGTGCCTCTGGCATAATCAATCTGAATTTCCGTCAAAATATTAGAGAATACAATCATCTGTTTGCATTTGCTTCGAAGCGAGTGTTATTTTTTAGTCTTAAGGGTCTGCTCCAGTAAACGAGAAAGCAACCGGAAACGCAACCGCTTCTCACTGTATCCCTATCTAAACAGTGCAATTTCTTGCAGCTGAACGCTTTGACATTGCCTCATTTCAAACCATTTTATAAGTCTATCTTTTGTAATTGAGTGTTGAAAAAAAAAACGGAATATTCTTTATAAAATTTCGGATTCGGCTTGCAAAATTATTTTTCATTATTAATTTTGTATTGTGTTATGAAAAAAATTCAAACTTTGTACTTACAAAATGTCAATTACATAACAAATCAAAAGCATTAAAAAAAAAATTAAATTGAAAAACGGATGCGTATTGTGACTGTGCTTAAAATGAGACCTTGCAAACAATTTGTTGATAAAAAATAAACGAAATAAATGGTTTGAAATTTAACATTGCTCTTATGGGATGAAAATCCAAGATGGCCGCCACTACAGCAGACAATTAAACTCATAATTTTTAAATTATTTAGTTTTTAATTATTAGGAGCGTCCATTTTAATTGATAAAATATAATTAAGTAATTTGAACTGGTAAGTACAATAATTTATAACCGTGCAATTACTGCCTATGTATAATGTATAAATCTAAAGAATTTGGGTTCGAGTTTGTGATTAAAATTACCAAAATAACAAATAATTTAAAAGAATGTGTAGGCCAAGAAAATGCAATCAGTCCGTTTAAACTGAGATCAGCTGGTTGAAGAAGTATAGTATTGTTGCAATAATCAGCAATAATATATTGCAATCGTAATTAGCAATAGGACATTGCAATAGTAAGTAGTAATAGTATGTTGCTGTATTCCCATTAACAGTTTTGAAACAATTATTTCTATTTTTAGGTTAGGTTTTTTTAGTAGTATACCTAACCCGTGCTTGTTCTTTTGAACTTTTACTATAACTCCTGTTATACGTTAACTTCATAATTTTGTTTAGACATTTAATTTTAGTTATCACCTTAGCTTAAAGGAATGATTAATCATGCAGTTTTATTAAAAACTAGCAGGGGTATCGGCAGAAAAATTTATTTTCTAATTTTGTTCCATTTATATGTCTTGGTTTTATGTCGCAAAAGAGTACCCCAAATTTTGTCCCGTTTGTATCTCAAACAAAAAGTTATTTAATCATTTTCAAGTGTTATGAATATTTATCCTTAAAAATGTTACCCATAAAGATATTAAAATTACACAACTGTAATAATGTAATATCTAATTATTATCAAACAATGCACACAGCATTATCACATAATATTTGTACAACTGATTTTACCAGACAAAATTTCGATTTCACAGACGCATCCCTGTTTGTATAAAATTAATATTTACCATTTCGCCGAGAGCGGAAAATTGCAAACTGAAGTTTGATCGAGTATTTGCTTAACAATCCATCGCGATGCAACTTTATTTTCTAAGTAAAAATCTCGTCCGTTGGGAAATACACCATCACTATGTCATTCCGACGCTACCCCTTCCGCCTTTCCCTAAAGTGCAGTTTGATATCCCGTCCATTTTCCCAACTTTATATTTGTTTAACTTGATTTATATTGGAGTATTTTCCCACAAAAAATAAATTTACTGCTGGGAAAAAGGCTTCGGTCTGATTTATTTGTACGTAAATCACAGAGTGTATTTAAATAAATATAATATTGTTGGCGAATAGAACATTTCACACTATAAAGTAAATATGATTTGTGCCGTTTGATTCGTTTGTACAATAAATCATTTAACAAATTTATATTGATAAAATTCTGTTTTAACAGTATGTTAAGAAGAAATAATACATTCCCTCGCTTTCCTCCTGCAAACCATCGATGAGGCTCTTCTGCACCTTCAAGTACATCATCCTGTGTATTTCCAATAATTATGTACTTTTAAGGCTTATATTATCACCTGCTTCCGAGCTCGGTCAGCTCGCACATTAAATTAAAAACGAAATAATTTACTTAATAGTTAAGTCAGCAAGCTTTAAGATACGTAGTTGGTTATTTATTTGGGTTCATCTGTTGTTATTTGTAAATTACACAAAAATATTGTTAAATCAATTTTGAAGGACCAAGTTGGGTAAGCGCCTCCCAAAAAATATAATGTAGATATTTTCGTATAGAGGTCGTTTGAAAGGGCTATTCAAGTATTTAAAGATACCGCTCTAATATATAAAAATAATCCTGTCATTCACACAAAAACTCTCGACTCCCACCGCTCTACCCCCACGACTCTACCCCGTTCCAAATGTCTCTGTCAGAATACAGTAATCAGTTTGAATTTGCTTTACCGCAGGGGTTGGCGGGCGAAACTAGTACGGGGTGAAGCCCTCTAGTCTCTTATATAATTATTTTTTAATTTTTTGATTTCAAGGTATTCACAAAAATGTTGCAAGAAAACCCGTAAACAATTTGTTTAAAAAAAATACATCTAAATTGTTGGAAAAATGTATAAAGTTACGAGTTTATTCATGCTAGTGGTGTACGGTAATGGAGTGTTTGTGCCTTTTTCGGGAATATCTACCAAATACGTGTAAATTATTTTAGCCGTGGTTATTGTTTTTCTTCAGATGGTTATTTTGAGTATTTGACGTTGATGACGTCAATAATATTTCTGACTGAATTAACTGTGAAACGAAACTTTTGAAAGAGCTAGAAAGCGAAAGAACTTGTTAGAGAATTAACTGAGCCCCCTTTATATGCTTAGGGTTTATTACGTTTAGTTACACACAATATTTCTTACTGAATAGTGTAAAACTAAACATTTTTTTAATGTAAAGACGGTACGGAACACTTGGCGCGAGATGTTATTAACGAGATGAAGATCACATTACGCCGACATTACACTTGGTGTGTAGGAGAGTGAGAGAATAATCTACAGCTCTTTAGGGTTCTATATATACGTTTTTAAAAACATTAAAAAAAATCAATTAAAGTCAAATCATAAAGTTATCACACCAAACATTAAGAAAAAATAACTACAAACTAATATTATCAGTTCAAATTAGTGTTTTTTTTTTAGAAAGAACAGTAGATTCTGGCGCGCTCGCGCACTGCGTCAGTACAAACCACTGTCTTACATAACTTCTAATAGTATCAAAGTAGCAAGGTGTTCTTTTTCTTAGTGCTGAGAAGGAATCAACATCATGGAATGACGATTAAGAATCTTGTCATCATGGAAACCCACAGTACATATCCAACTTATAATAAAAGAAGAAACCAGAAAAATCAGAGATCAGTAAGTTTCTTATCGCCAGAACAGTGTTTTGAAAGGCAATGAGGAGGCGAACAAGCCGGTAAGATAAGGCTTATGAACTAACCAATACACCCCTTTCAATCATTTAGGACCTGCCATCCTGATTTCACAACAAATTAAAGATATTACTGTCAAAGAATAACTTAAAGTGAATTTAAAAAACAACGTCTTTATGCCAGTCTTACGCCATAGGGGGGTGCAGCGTATATACCATAGGTAAATCGATAGTACGTAACTAGCAACGAACCTACAAGGTTCTAACTGTAGCAGTCAGGCCTAACGCCTTTAGCTTTTCAGCCACGCCGCGCCGCTTCCCCTAGATGTAAATTGAGAGAGGGATGATTATAGACAGTAAAAAATCTTCACAGGCGTACCAGATAAAGGAAGAGATAGATGGCTGACAATTTTAGAAAGAACAACTAAAATTCTGACAAAGCAATGAGCAGGATTGTTCTTATCACGGACAAAATACGAAAAATAAGAGAACTGCATTTAGAGTCTGCATGTCAGACGGTTGTCTTTCTTGACGTTCTGTTGAGACATTAAACATACATGATATGACGAAGAGGTTGAGGTAATTCCTTTGATGAGGTAGAGCGGGTCCGTCTGGACTAACTACGAAGACGTAATGACCGCCTTAACATAGAGTAATAGAATGCTAAAGGATAATCTAAAACAATTTGCATACAATCATAAGAAAACATACATTTCAAAAATAAAGCCATAAACAATATTCTTAAACCCAATTTCATTGGGCCTCAATAAAATAAAGCACTTAGCTTCTACGGAGTCGTAGAAGCTTAGATAGCATCACGCGGGAAATAAGTTTTCCAAGAAAAGAAATGTAATTGTTTCTATAAAATACGATTTTCCGGCCAATAATTTTATTACTCTCACTTCATTTGTCTGAAAGCCGGGAAGGCTTTAGATAACATACATACTAGATACGGAAGCAATAAACAGAGTGCAGCACCGGCAGTAACTGTTCAACATGACAACAATAGCGCGGCTGTATTTCTCTTTGACTTAGACGGTGGTATTCACATTCAACTTATGGGAGCTGGAAATGAATCAACACCCGAGTTGTAACTGAGATATCGGTATTAAAAACATAAAATTTTACAAAAGTGTCGATGTTAATAATTAGTTTTTAATTAATTATAAATTTGATCAGACTTTGTAAGAGGGAATTTGTATAGTTCACCTACAATATTGATAACTGATTTGTTGTTTTAACTTAAATTTGAAAAAAAATACGCAGCCGGTGCTTCAAAAACCACCATCTTACTCCTACATACATATATTTTAACAACAATCTTTTAATAAATTAATGTGTACAATTAATCATAGTCTAATCTTGGGCAAGATGGTGTATAAATGCCTAAATCCAATTACTGTAATATGTTGAAGATATAACAGGTATTTCAATAAAGGTTAAAAAACAAAATCATGGCTCCTAAACACAAAACTAACCTACAAAGTACAGTAATACAAATAAGTTTTCCAATGTATGGAATCAGCTGTGAATTGAAATGCCTTCTTGGGAAAATTAGATGTATGTAAGCAGCTGATTAACAAAACAGTACATCTTCAACCAGCTGACCTACGCATTTTAAATAGAGAAATATTTTTTATCGTCAAATATAACTTTTCGAAACTAGTTAAATGAATGAAGATTTTGTTAAATTTGCAAATTTCATTATTTTTCCTGAAATCTTGACGCTAAACCCAAACGCCTTACGTTTATGAATAGTAATTGGTAGTAAGCAGGGTTCCTACGGTCAGGGTAGGTGAGGGAAAATTAGGAAAATGAAAAATAGTCAGGTAAAGTCAAGGAATTTGTAAAAAAGTCAGGGAAAGTCCAGTGAATTTGTAAAAAGTCACAGAAAGTCAGTGAATTTGTAAAAAGTCAGGGAAAGTCAGTAAATTTTTAAAAGTCAGGAAAAGTCAGTGAATTTGTAATAAGTCAGGGAAAGTCAGTGAATTTGTAAAAAGTCACA
>JAGFPH010000458.1:368509-383428 GCA_018207615.1 Philaenus spumarius
TGAATTTGTAAAAATGTCAGGGAAAGTCAGTGAATTTTTAAAAAGTCATGGAAAGTCAGTGAATTTGTAATAAGTCAGGGAAAGTCAGGGAAAGTCAGTGAATTTGTAAAAATTAGGGAAAGTCAGTAAATTTGTAAAAAGTCAGTGTATTTTAAAAAGTCAGGGAAAGTCTAGTGAATTTGTAAAAAGTCAGAGAATGTCAGTGAATTTGTAAAAAGTCAGGGAAATTCAGTAAATTTGTAAAAAGTCAGGAAAACTCAGTGAATTTACAAAAAGGCAGGGAAAGTCAATGAATTTGTAAAAAATTCATGGAAAGTCAGTGAATTAAAAAGTTAGGGAAAGTCAGTAAATTTGTAAAAAGTCAGGGATGTCAGTGAATTTGTAAAAATCATATTTGTTTTCCATAAACGATGCAGTAAAGAGTACGGCTGTAGAGGAGGTAGAACATTTTTGCGATGGAGTTTACGTTACTAAAATTCAAATTTGCATTAAAATAATTTAAAATTAAGCCTCGAGTAGGACAAGGAAGTTGAGAAAAAATCTAGGAGAGTCAAGAATTACCAACATTCTTTAGAAACCCTGGTAGCGCACAGTGTTAAAATAAATTTACTCACCACTTCAACCCGTATTTTTATATGTTTATATTGTACTTTTGTGTTTGTACAATAACTCCTAGCAATCTCAATTTCTCTCACCTCTGCAAGACAAAACTAAATGTAATAACAATAAAGTTCCATATAAAAGACCTCGATTATCGCCAATTTAATTCTATCGCTTGCCATGAACAATGTTTTAAACTCTAGGAAACATTAAACGTCTTGCAAAGTTGTAAAGTGCTTAGTACAAGACAGAGGACGTGTCTTAGGGATATTTTAATTGCACTCTTTAGCTAAAGCGATATTAAAATCATGGCAGTGTTAATACTTCAACTTTTTATTATGTGGTGATAAACCGCCGTCTCCAAGAATATTAACTTGATAGCAAATCTCGAGTTCTGAGCTTATCGCTGGGTAATTAAATAAGCTAAACAATCACAATTAACGGGCTCTTATAGTAAACCAGTCGCTTCTGTAAACACAATTGCACGGAATGTAATTTACGTTGATTTGTAACGAGGAAATGTAAAGTTCGGTATGCTTGCTAATTTGTTTAACAGAAAAACTACTAATCTGGTTTTTACACAACTTGACATTTAGTTGTTGGAATTGCTTGTTGTGCAATATTTTTTAACATATTTGTTTTTAAATTGCACCGAGCTGTGATTGTTTAGCCGTTTTAATGACCGACGTTGGTTAAATTGTTTAAGAAATAACAAAACAGTAAAGTAAGGCCTAATCCTTGCAGATTTGTGAAATCTGAGGATTCAGGAAATCTGGTGGCACGAGATTTCAAATAAAGACTTGTAGAAATGGAAATCAAGCGAAGAAATGTTTGTCGTGCAGATAACATGACTAAACTCATCAAGAGTTTTTTTTTTAAATTGGTCAGTGCTTGTAAAATTGAAAACTGCATCGTTTAGCTGCTTCTTATACCTTAAGTTATTTGCAGTGATAAAGGCTAAGTAAAACAGCAAGAGGAAGAAATTTAAGCAAAGAAAAGATCTACACTTTAAGTCCGTGTGAGCATATTTATATTATGGCTTTCTTACAATAACAGGTCTAGTTTATCGCAGGCAGGGTTGCTTCAAAATTTGGGTAATTCATTTCACTGATTCTTTGCTTAATTGTTATGGCCACGTTATATTTTGAAATTTACTACAGTATTTTAGTTACATTTTTGGAAATAACATTTCCCCTTGCATCCCCATCAACGCAAGTCAAAGAAATCGGGTGTATTTTAGTATATTACCTCAGTACAAATATTTAATTTAAAACAAGCATTGGTTGCTAAGTGCTAGGTGTAAGTTAGTTTTGTATCTTCAGTTTTTAGTCTTGATAATATTAATATGAATATTAAAAATATCCATAGGCTACAGTGCAAAATATTGAGACTAAACAGTACACGCTCACTTTTCAGTGAGTAAATTACCTGAGTCCATTCAACTAAACTTATACCACAATTCCTTTACTCAGGATTTTTAGGACAGAGTCAGACTGCTGATTATAGGATTTGTGATGTAAGTTCAGTTAATTGTCTAGAACATTTAAACTTTGAAAAATGAGCATGTACTTAATATGTAACACTGTATTCTGAGGAGCACAATATTTACCACTAATTAATGATTTCGTGTAATTACGTTTGAAAAGTTCATTACTATTAGCACGGGTTAAGCCGCGTACGACAGCTATAAAAACATTTGTAAATCTCCAAAACTAAACGGAACAGAACAAAGCTTGTCGACGTAATTTATACAAGTTTAAAACAATAGTTTAAACACACGATTGTCTTCAAATAATTCAAGGGTCTGTGTTTATAGTGTTTTCAGAGAAGCGAATAAATCCAATGCTCTCTGGATCATGTACTTTGTTTATAGTCATGTAATTGACCTATATAAAACATGAAAGAACTGTTTAACCACCAGCTTATATGCACATGCACATGATGCTAGGAACATTAAAATAAGCACAATTTCCCTCTATAAATCGTCTGAATGTGCACATTGCTTTGCACCAGGGTATTAACATATGTTGGTTTCTTGTAAACAGCAGTTATATACGTTATTCAAGCTCTTGCATATTTCGGGATTCAACGGATTATTGTTGCTTATGATTTGTGTTGTACTTTGGGATTATACTCGTTGTTGTTTTGTCGTTTCTATACATGTGTTTAAGTTTATGATGAATGTTAGAAACAATTAGGTACAATTGTAATTAGTTGAAACATAAAATACTTATATACAGTGTTCATAAAGTCCCTCAATATTTTTGTTACTAAAAAAAGTAAACAAAACTTTGTATATATCTTGTGTTGCATAACAATACAAATGTTTCAACAAATCTGACCCACTACGATTGGGGGGGAGGGGGTAAGGGGGGTTAACAATTTCAAAAATAAAGGTAGGTCATGTAATACACCATCGAAAAGCTTATTAAAAGAGAAACAGAATGGCGCAAATTATAGCTTAATATCTTGCTTCGTTTCTTCAAAGTATTGGGCTATCAAGTTCTGGAAAATAACATAAACCTACTTATTCATGATATTAAGAATTAATAACCTGCTTTGATGCTATGATAACAATATCATTTTCCAGAACTTTGATTGTCCATTACTTTGAAACTAAGCAAGATACTAAGCTCTAATTACGCTATTCCTTTTCCCTTTTAATAAGCTTTTCGATGGTGTATTACATGACCTACCTTTGTTTTTGAAATTGTTAACCTCCCTTACCCCCTCATGCCCACAAAAAATCATAAAGGTTCAGACATGTCAAGAAATTTGTCCCATTATGCAACACAAGATATATACAAAGTTTTGTTTTTCAATAACAAAAAATAATAAAGGAGGTTAAAGGGACTGTATAGCTCTATACGGAAACTCACTGGCAAATTAAAATATCCAGCCTAAACCAAATGTCCTCCAAATAAGAAATTTAACACACAGGTTGGCCTCTTAATTAAAGTAACTAAAATATTTTCGATTGCCAACTCCTAAATATAATTTGTTCAACTAAAATTTTCTGTTTTTGGAGGATTTAATAAAACTTGGTACCGTTTTTTATGGTGCTGCTAGCGAATATTCTTCATGGGACCGAAACCGATATGCTGCACTAGGCTCACCATGGCGATGAGCACAGCGAACAACTGGGCCAACGAGAAACAACACCAGAGATGGTGTAAAATACGCAGGCGCGTACAAGTAAACGACTAATCAGTGGGTCAAGAACTAAGCTAAATAAGACAACAGCTCAGAAGAATTGTTGCACTCATAACTGGACACGGCCACTTCTGGAAACATCTACCAACCGTAGGAGTCTTGAACTGTCGACTTTGTGAACTAGCCAAGATTCTGCAAGACAGATCATCTAGATTGCGAGATGCTGGATCAGAAATCAGGGGACGAACTTGGTGGAGAAAATGCTGGACTTCACAAGAATTACAGGTTTCTGTCCATTTTTAGGCAACGTAACAGCACAATAAACCTAAGGTTGTCGTACAAGGAGTTTCTTCCAATGCAGGAATCCACCCAAAACAGATCTAATCTAACGTAGCGAGTATGGGGGTTTTCTCACGCGTTTGAGCCGAAATTTGATTTGAAGCGAAGCAGTCTCCGAGTACAGGGTGTTCCTTAAGTCCACATACATAATTTGAGCTGTTAAGTAAAATTAAATGAAAACTGGGCACTTTCTGCCTTTATCTATATATATATAAGCGAAATACCACTCACTCACTCACTCACTCACTACCGAACGGATTGAAATGAAATTTGGTATGTAGCTTCCTCTAGGGCCATAGGTGCTCACTAAGAAAGGGTTTGAAAAAATTCTAAATTTTAGGGGGGGGTTTTGGGGACCAAAGTTATTAAATCACGATTTCTTCAAAGCTACAGAACGGATTGGAATGAAATTTGGTATGTAGCTTCCTCTAGGGCCATAATTATTCACTAAACAAGGGTTTAAAAAAATTGGAAATTTTAGGGGGGTTTGGGGGGATAAAAATTACTAAATCACGATTTCTCCAAAATTACCGAACAGATTGGAATGAAATTTGGTATGTAGCTTCTTCTCCACCTTGGGCCATAGGTGCTCGCTAAGAAAGGGTGAAAAAAATTCGAAATTTTAGGAGGGGTTTGGGGGGATCAAAGTTACTAAAATCATAATTTCAGATCTTTTATTATTATGACAATAGTGCTTTTATTATTTAAGATCTATATATATAAAAGCCAAATACCACTCACTGACTGAAAACTTAAAAAGAATACAATTTCGTTAAAAAGACTGAAAATACCAACCACCACGGGCAACGCCGTACGGGTCAGCTAGTATTATATATTTATCTAAAGTTAATGGCTTTGTTAGTAAAAAAAATACTGAAATTCACACAATAATTTCTTTTATAACTCAATAGAAAGTTTAAGGCCTATTATAAATAGCTTCAACATATGCTGTTGGGTTATGATTCCGTTTATACTACATAGCTCAGTGAAAATATTCAGTTTGCTACAAAAATCTGCCGTTTACTGTAACATCTCTAAACTCCTCCGTAGGTTATTTAAATTGATATTAACAGTTTGGATAATAAAAAAATTGGATAGTAAATATATACCGAGTCGTACCACAAACTAATTGTAAAACTGTACGGATGTCGTATTAAAACATGGAAAGGATGAAGCGAGGTGGTTTGCTATTAACGGTTAGACCTGAGGGAAATGTGTGGCCTGTCTCGTAGAAAGACAAGGGATAAATCAAGTGTTACCAACTTTGACACTGTCGTTTTATTTACAGTTGGCGTCGGAGGAGTAAACAAAGATTATCATTGGTAACGAGAAATATGAAAATAACTTTAGTGAAATAAGGTATCCAAGCGATGACAGCATTCCGTCTCCACACATAATTTATTTCTATAAAGATGTTGGATTAATAACTTCAAAGCTGAAATGTTAAAATAATATAAAAAATATCTACCAAAAATTAAAAAGCTTATGATAAAATAAGAGTGGTTTTAAAGATTTAAAATTACCAGTTCGATTTAGGCATATTATTACAAAAACTAACCTAAAAATTAAAAATGCAATTAATAGATTTTGATGTACGGAATCAGCTGTTAAAAGGAAATGCCACTAAGATATTCATGAACGTTAAGAGGAGTTGAAGTAAACAGCTGACTACAGCTCAAATATCTTCAATCAGCTGAGATTTTTAAATTGAAGAGTATTTTAAACGGACAAATATTCTTATTGGAGGAATAGGATATTTTGATAATATTTATAGGCCTAAACTTCCTTTCAAAATATTTGTAAATTTCAGTCATTTTTAACCAACTTGAGGCCATAATATTAAGATTGATACATAAAATGTGTAGGCAGAGTGCATAATGTTTATGTTACGTTCATATAAAATTATTTATTATGTGGATTTAAATAAATAGTTGCGGTGAATAGACTTTACAAAATATGAAGTGCTTTATATATTCCCCTCTTTCAGCCTTTGCGTTGTATTATTATTTTATGATGTTTTGTCTAAAGAAAGACGACCATAACGATCTACGTTTTTGTGGGAAGGCCAAAACTAATTACGCGAATCAACATTTCCTTGTTGTTGCAAAGGAACTTTGCTAATATATTAAATAATTCCAATTTCTTTTACATGTTAAAAAAATAAACTGTTATCATATTTTTTAAATTGTAATAATTTCCCGCTATTAGTTCACTAAAAATGCAGTAAACCGCACATGTGAGATAACATCGACCAATAACTGTTACGATCAGGGTAGCTCAGTTGGCATAGCATTAGCACGGAATGTTAAAGGTCCCGGGTTCAAATCCCGATCTTGGACAATGTTTTTTCACCTGCAATTTAGTTTTATATTATAATTATTCAACACAATTTATACACTTTATAAACAGGAAAAGGGAAGGTACGTAAACGGTTTTTATAGTGGAGAAACTAAATTACTAGAAGAATCGCACCATTGCAAGAATCAGGTTCAATACAAAAAGCTAACACGCAAAAACAACGAACTAATGTTATTATGTAAAACGTAGTTATTGTTCGTATAATGAAATGTGTGATTATTTAAATTCTAACATCAACAAAACTACAAAAAGTGCACATACAAGATGATCGAAGGTTAAGATAAGACAATTTGTCCATACAGAGAGTAAAGAAAGGAAGTGGTGAGCGTGGGAAGACTCTTGTACGGTGAGGCCGAGTTAATTATGAATAAATAAATATGCACTAAGTGGTGATTGTATGCATGAGGTGTTGTTGATGGTTTTGCTTAACTATTGAAACTGCATACGATGTCATCGAATGTATGTGGTTTAGTCATTGCAGTTAGTGTAAACCTTATGAATAATATCTAAACTTTAGCCTGACACAATTTTTGGTACGACCAACCATTACTGCGATGGACCAACCAATGAGATTACAGGACGAACAGAATCATCACTCTCTACTCCAAGTAGACAATATCAAACCCGTTCGAAATTGTTGTAAATCTTATAAATACCATCGACGCCTTTTGTCTGAATCTTCTTTGATAAAGGAAATCTTTGGCGCAAAGGGCGAATAAACTTCTTTAATTATTAGCGTATGGGAACTTGAAATCAATAAGGAACCATTTTGTTCAGGAGTGTAGGGCATGACCAACCCGGAATACAACTCAAGAAAAGTTTCATCTCGATCAGATAAGTAACGTTTTCACTCCCGCTGAATAAGTTCAGGCGAAATTTCACGTGAGTCGATTTTTAGCTTTGAGAAAGGATGAGTTTTGATCAATTGTATTTTAAGACACAGTGGCCAGATATTAATTCGGCTCAAGTTGTTTTCAAACGGGACCTTGATCTTTTCAATGTCTTAAAAATTACGATAAATTATAGTAGGACCACGGGCTAATAAATTCTCAAACATCTTTGTCACAAAACTTTATATTCTTTCATGAAGATATCTTTATTAAAAAAGCCTAGAATTTACTTTATTAATAAAAAAAGCGTTTTGGGTGTTCATTCATACTTCCGGATCTCAGACATTCCATGTTACGGCTAAAGCGGTAGCAAAATTTTTTTTTACCCTATTACTTGGACCAAAGTTATGAAAGAAGTACTTATTTGGGAGGTAGGTGTGGAGGGTCTTTCCTTATTAAAATCCAGGTTGATTGTCATGTACTTGGCTTATGTATTAATTAAGACCACAGAACGGAGGTGTCTAGGGTGAGGGCGCAACTTCGTCGGCGACAAATTCAAAAGTTTGTAGGCCTGAAAATATTAATGCTAATTTATGCATAAAAATAAATTGAATAATCAACCGTCGTTTCTCTAGACCGTGTTTGGGCTGCGCGTTAAATTTACTCAAACTTTATTGCCGTCATTTCACTTGGAGTGTTAAACGAAATATACTTGATGAGTTTGAATCTCGCGTAAACATGAATATTAAAAGTTACGATTTTATTTACAAACAAAAAATTCTGTAAATGAAATAAAAAAACGGTTTAAATCATGCATCCTAATTGGGGTTAAAATTCACGAGCCAGATACAAAACTCATTAAATACGTCGGTCAAACGAAAGGATTATCAACACTACAAGGCTGGGCCCAAATTAGTATCCTCGTAAATTCGTTATAAATTTACACATCTGAACGTTGGTAAACTGATATTCAGGATATTGCTGACAAGAAGGCAATGAAGAGGCGGCAGAGCTGACAAGAAAAGGACAATCCACTTTCTTCGTGACTCCAGAGCCTGCCATCCTTATTTCGGAGCAAATTAGTTAGGATGTTACCCGAAACTGGTCCAAGAAAAGGTTAGTGAAAGGAGAGGAGTAAGGTGGATGGTTGTTCAGTACCAACCATCTTCCTTGGACCAAGCTGATGAAAGGTAGACGAGATGATTATGCATTCAGACTGTAAACCCCTCCCCCCCCACCATAGAATAACCAAGTTCATGTTTTGAGGCAATCCTATTTGCAACACGAAGATTCTTGGACTTTAACCGCACAGAAGATAATTTGTAAAAAATCAAATGAGGCACGAGGTCAAATTACATTAAAAGGAATTTAAAAGACGAAAATATTATATAATTATGAATCGTCCTAAACAAGAAGGCGGACCTAAATACGTTTGCTCTATACTGAAAAATACAATATTACACCAAATTTTGTATTAACTGTAATAGCCAATTTTGTAGTCCTGTAACTTATAGTGAAGAGCTTGGCTTCTATAAGGTCAGAGTTTTCAAATTTAGGTAATAGGCCGAGGAGTTAAGTGAAATCAATTCAAAAGGCGTGAAAAACTAAAATAATGTTATCGTTAAACATTTTTGTTAATTATTTGAACCAGAATGGCAGCTGGAAATTTATTAGTTTTTTGCCGAGTAAGAGAAAACTCGAAGACATTCCGAAAATGTAAAATTTATAAGTTTGCTAAAAAATACAAATAAAATTGCCAATGAAGTTTTTATGAGAGTATTTTTGTCTAGAAACTCATTTTATTACTTTAAATGTGTTAAATAATACACAAAGTTAAGTCAAATAGTTAAAGTGAGTTTTATAGTAATTTTGTATTTACAACTAAGAGCCGATTTATTATTAGTGAGATCTCACTACGTGCTTTTAATCATTAGAAAATTGATCAAGGTTTTGACTTATGTTTCTGTACAATAAACAACAAATATTAATTTTATGAAGTAATTATTAACCCTGTATATGTGTTCGTTAGACTTTGTGATTTTATACACTGGTAAGATTTTCATTAACAATAAGATGCCAAAATTACAAAATTGTATACTGTAATTATCTAATGCGAATAAATGTTTGACTTGTGTACAGAACATAATGCAAAATGCGTGTAGGTTGTACATATTTGTAAGTGTGTGATAATATTCTTATGTAAACAACTACGCGATAGTTAGGCTTATATAAAATTTAAGGTTATTAATTAATATTCAAACGTCGTTACCGTGGCAATAAAAGGGAACAAAGTTAGTTAGTATTAAAAATGTACAAGTATAATTTTAATAAAAACACATAAAAAGAAAACAAACAATTCCACTAACTTCAGTAAATAGTTGATTACAAGCAATATGTATGTCACTTAAAATGCACGAGTTTGTAAACACACCGCTTTATGTTCATTTGCGGTTCTCCCGAGAAGCCGTTGTAATTTGCCGACCGTTTCTATTTTCTAATTGCTATTGCCCACACTGTATTTCTATTAATGATATAACTTTGCCGTTCGTGTAAATTTAATCACTTTTAAAATAGTTATTCGCCAGGACTCGCTACTACTCTGCGGCCATTAACGTAAAATATTCACCGACCCTATTTCCTTGTGTACTCTCTTTCAATTGTTCTTGGCGCCTTTTATTTAATATTTCATAGTTCCATTCTCTATGAGAGGATTTCTCGCGCTTTTACCACCCCCTTCTATTACTCCGAGACCTTTTTAATAAACATACGTTGCATCTCCTCCGCCCCTTCGCGACCCTCCGGTTAATTCCTCCCCTCTCACATATGTATGTTGTTGATGACTCCCTCGCTTGGGGGGATCTTTATCACTCTCTATTCCACGGAGAAATTCGTTAATAAAAGAAGGTTAAGTAAACTTCTCCGCCTTCTCTGTTGCCCGCCTCCCTTTTAGCTCTTTCCTTTGCGAACTTTATTGTCAACATTTGCTCGTCGCTACTGTCCCTCTCTCCCTAACCCGTGCCATCCTTTAGCGCGGAATTAGTTTTAGTCATCTGCATCAACAGTTCACTTGTATGTCGGCAAACGCAGGATTAAAGCATGGGTTTAAGTGCAGATTTTATTTCCTCAAAAGTTGAAATTATTACCATTATGGAGGCACGGGCTTATATTATTTAGGCCTACTCCAGATTTTATATTATCGTTTTAGTCTGACTGTGCTTGGAGAGTTAGACTTCGTTTCAACGATTAACAACACATACAAATTCTCATTAAAGAAACAAATAAAAAAAAAAAGATTTGTACTTAGATCAATATGAGTGCACACCTGAATCTCTAAATTGAACCATGATGCATGGTTACCACCTTGTCCATAACAATGCGGATAAAGTGTTATGTTATGTGTTGTGTGTGTTTATTAATGTGGTTGTGTGTTAAGTGATCTGACGATGGCATTACATATGTTGAAACCGGTTATAGAATAAATCATTATAAATAAGGATCGTGACAACCTTAACAATAACACATCTGATAAATACAAATATTAGAATGCGAGATATTTTCTTTTGCTACTTTGAATAAGTCACTAGTAAATTAGTTGTTTTATAGTTAAATTACGATATAAATAAACATTTTATACAGATTTTATTTTTAGATTTGGCTGGCAAAATGCAGCATTTTCGTAGGCTGCTTGCGAACAAAGTAAGCTAACAAATTTCGAGTTACGCCAATAGCGTGAAGACAGCGCCGACAAGTCAAAGGTATCCACCAGTAATTCGAACTGCAATGAACAGTCATGTAAAAGGCAACTTGAACAACTGCCTAGTAAGTTTAACGAATAAATTTGACTAATTATTTTGTTTATCTACGACCATTGCAATAAACACCAATAACGCTATCACAAGTAACATCAGAAAGAGGTACATTACAAACCAAAAGCCAACCCGATTAGGTAATGATATCATTACCTAACAGGAGTCACTTTACATAATAGGCTCTAGACCGATGAGAGCTCGTCATTTGACGGAAGTAGAGTTGTAATAAAAATAACGCTATTCGTACATCAGCTGATTGTACCCATACGTTCCGGACGTTAGTGTGTTATTGTAACTAACCTCAAACGTGAGTTGACGCATTCCGCAAACATGAGTGATAGTGATGAATTTTGTTTAACTCCAGAGGAAATTAATACAAAAGCAAATTCGGCTCTGAACAATTTGTTGCCAGAAAAATCTAAATTTCGTTATGAAAAGGTTTATAACCAGTTTATGGAGTGGAAAACTAGAAATGGTGTTAGTTCGTTTTCCGAGAATGTTTTTATTACGTATTTTGAGTAATTGGCCCAAGATAAGAAACCTAACTCGCTTCGCTCGTGTTCCAACTTACATCTCACTCGTGGCTTAAAGGCCTTCATAATACAATCGTTGCGTAAACTACTATTATATTTGTCTGAATATTTTAACGCAACAGATAATTTTAAGTGCGTTAAGGTTTAATTAATAAGAAAGTAGTATAATCAACCTTATGTTAGGCAAAACCCTGCCTTTATAGAAACGCAACACTCACTGATTGGCTCTTTCAAGGTCGACCCCTCGGCGGACTTCTTTGGTGCTCTCACGGTAATATAGAAACGTTGTAACATTTCCCAAGACGAAGTGTTCAAAAAGTTCAGTCTTTAGCAGACGTTTGTTTTATGTTTAACTTAGCTGACCCGGGCGAATATTTCGCAAGTTACTCTGCCTGATTTAATAAGTTGATTTAGTTCAGTTAATTACGTTTATTTACTTACATTGGTTTATAAATAACAGTTTATAACACTTCAATATAGAATGCAAACAATGAAACTAACAGCTGTCATGTTAGTTAAACAGATTTTTAATAGATGGTGCCTTTCATTATGGTTGTGGACAGCTTTACCCTGAACCAGGAAAAGGTTTTGATCTTCTACCCGGCGGACCCTAATTAGTGTCGCTTGGCTGAACTCAATGAAAACAAGTACTAGGTGCCTAATACCAAAAACGTCAGTAGAGTTCCGGATACTTTGGCGTAAAATGGAGTGGGGGAAGGTCATTGACCTCGGGCCACGCCCCCTTTTTTTGGGTGTTTTTTTGGGTCTTTTTGGTTCCTAACCCAAGCCACGCCCCCTTTTTTTGGGTGTTTTTTTGGGTCTTTTTGGTTCCTAACCCAAGCCACGCCCCCTTTTTTTGGTTCCTAACCTAAGCCATTTTTTGGGAATTTTGGATTTTGGGTTTTTTTTTTTGGTGGGTCCTAACATTTTTGGAATTTTTGGAATTTTGAAGATTTTTGATTTTTGGAAATTTTGGGGATTTTGGATTTTTAAAGATTTTGGGGAATTTTGAGCCGCCATCTTTTTTTTTGGCAGCCATCTTGTTTTGTAATAATTAATATTTAATTTAATTTAATTTTTTGCTTTGAAAAAAGTTTGGGTGTCGCCGAGAGTCGAACCGGGTATCACCATGACCCGAGTCCGCAGCGCTAGCGGTTAAGCTAGGCCGACTCTGTTGAGAATCTACTGTTTTGTGAAGTATATAAGTTTACCATCCGTCAGCAACCTTGCACCAGGTGCACGGTGTTATAGTGTCGTCGGGATATAGTATAAATTGCATTATAACACCCCGAACATTACCGATCGTTCCCGAATCCGACCGAAGGTCACTTAGAGAAATTATTACCTTTAAATTGTTATAGTACCCTTGTAATATAGTATAAAGTGCATTATATAAACCCCGAACACTACCGAGGGGGCCCGAGTAAACCCGAATCGGACTTAGTCAAAATAAAGACTTGCAAACCGTAATTAACCGAACGTAAGGCTCTCCCGCAACCCCCAAAATTCGTACTTAGGCGAAATAAAGCTTAGGCTGACCATAGGCGCCCCCGCACCCCCTTGTAATATATTTCTACCGGTCTTACCACGAACCAAAACACCGGACTTGACCGAGCTTAGGCTTCGCTGTACCCCGAATTATTTTTATAAAATGTGTTATATTGTACGGAAAACCAAGCTAACCCAAACGTAAAGTTCAGCCCGAGTCCAATCCGAACTTAGTAAAAATTAAAATTTTGGCTAACATTAGGCTCGGCCGTAACCCATGCGTATGATATACGTAACTACATAACCGACCAAAATGTAACGTAATGTTTCTAAAAAGTCATACAAGTAGTATTCGGTCTAACTCAACCCCGGGGGTCACCCCTCCCCCAAATTTTGCAACAAAATTTCGAAAAAACGGAAATTTTAATGTTTTTAACGGAGGCTTAAGTGCAAACGAATTCTAAAATATATTTCGTACACGTAGGCAACTATGTCAGCACCGTCGTGATTAGAGCTATTTCCCCGTAACGGAATTTCTCCGCAATGGTTATTAATATAAAATTCACTCAACTTAACGTAAGGCTCTGCCGCATCCCATGCGTATGATATAACTGTTTCTACCGGTATTTTTCAAACATAAGGCTCTGCCGCAACTCTTACAAACCGTAACTAAACCGAAATAAAACTTTAGCTAACCAAGGCTCTACCGCACCCTTGTGTATAATATACGTAATAACATAACCAAACTTATTCGAATCCGACTGTATTACTTAACGTTAAAACTTTCTCTAACTAAGTTTCAATATAAATTCTCCATATGTTTGTTGGTAGACACGGCAGCTTAGTAACAATCACGGTTTTAGCTTTTACATTAAAATTATCAATAATTACTCTATGTTGTGTACCGTTTAATCGATTAGTTATAAATAAAATGTCTCTGTTTTATAACGCGTTTCTTTTTTACTCGATACTTTACCACTTCTACGACCTTAGGCTCTGCCACACCCTTGATTTACATCAAAACTTTCGATAATAATTTTATTGTCTAAATCATTTACTAGCACGATTATACTTAACGCTTTTCCCCCGAATTTTGTAGTCTAATACTTTTAACTCACTAAAATTTCTGTACATTGTTATAAAATCGACACCCCAGCTAGATGCTGACTAGACATTCCAATAGTTAGCAAATGTAATGTAAATCTTTTACAAATTTGGTGGCCCAGGCCTATCCGATCTTTTTCGAACTAAAAACTTAGGCTTCGCTGTACTCGTGACTGTTTATACTGTACAAACCCTGCATAGATTGTACTTTGAGGTTATGTTACAACTTCAATTATTATTATTATAATTACTTGCCCAAACGTAAGGCTCTCCCGAGTCCAGCCGAACAACACTTAGCCGAACTAAAAATTTGGCTTACCTAACCTTAGGCTCTGCCACATCCTTGTGTATGATATACGTAATTACATAACCAAACTTTAGAGTAGACTTACACATTCCAAACGAATCAGCAAAACTTATGTTAGCATGTGTAACAATGCCGAGTCGGCAGAATTGTATCCGTTGTAGTGTCTAATGAATTCGCTGATTCTCTACCAGAACGCGCTACCATCGGACGGGTTAATATTTTTAAAATTCTCTACCAGAATGCGCTACCGTCAATACCTTGTAAGAAATAAATTACATTTAAATTCTGTTTTTTTTCCCCATATTTACCATGGCTGCTATTAATTGCTAGTTTTCAATACACAATGTTGTGCAATAGCCTCTAACACCATTGTACTAAAATCTCGTTACACAGCGTTA
>JAGFPH010000458.1:398428-450722 GCA_018207615.1 Philaenus spumarius
TAGAGTGCGAACACATATATACATATATAGGCCTATATATAAATGATTTTTAATGACATCCAAAACGTGTTCTGCGGACCATGATCGGTGCTCATTTGCTACTCCCGACCTTGGGTCTTACCATAAGGGCCACTGCAATAGCTCATTTTTCCTATGGAAATTCGCTAATAAATATACTTGTTCCATTCATTCTTTTAAAAATGAAAGCAATTTAAAAATTGTAAATGATGTCTAAAAAAACTATAAATTTATAAAAAAGGAAAGAGGAAATTTTTGGTAAACCATTTAATTTTCTATCGAATGGTGTATAGCTGTCAGAACTATCGAACAAAGGTAATTTGTAAAAAATCGTTCATTAATGTTTATTACGTTGATGCATTTCAATTATATAGCCTACCTTTCTCAGTAATGGCATTGTATTTGGATAACCTAATAGAACTCCGATCCAATGCAATATTTCAATCCACTGGAAATTCGACGATAGTGGCGCTATCTATTGGCGAAACGAAGGAAGCGGTGTGAAGCACCAATGCTACCAATCCCTAGCGCTACCTCGCGGCGCGATCATGCACTATATTCCCGACAACCTTTTTTTTTCGGCACACAGCCCCCGTATGCATGCATTATCTATTTTATTATTCATGATCTATGGTAATGGGCACCTTTTGTTCGATAATTTGTATAGTTATACCATTCTATAGAAATTAAAAAGGTTACATAAATTTACTATTGCAGTTTTTTTTTGTAATGTACAGGTATTGAGATATTTTCAGTTATACTTTTTTTAATAATATCGAATTTAAATCGAATTAATATAGCCCATAGCAAGCGTAGGCAATAATTCATTTGCGGTGGCTGTTTTACTGTTACAATTCGGTCGATAGTTTTAACAGTTATACCATTCGACTTTTATTAATTTATATACGTGAACATTTCAGTAATGAAACTACTTAAGTAGCCTAACGCATTAACTAAAAAAATGTTACCCATTTAATTCGCGCTAAAAAAAACACCCGCACCCGAGACAAAGGAAATGGAGTAGGCTATTATCCGCGAACGTATGAATTTAAATCAGCTGTTTCTATACAAGTTGGCCGGGGTGAAACCGGAAATCGACTGCAATCAATGTGTTTTAATCATATGTGTTGGCAACTTATTACGTCTTGTGAACACGATAATGTTGCAAACCAATCGGGCGCACATCCGGTCTATATGCGTCCAGCGTACAATGCTAGCCTACATATTCAATGTAATAATGGGTTAGACGACTTTGATTGGGTTTTTGTGCAGCGGGAATATTAATTAATGGAATAATGAACCAGTTTTGTCTGATATTTTCTCACGTCGATAAACAATGTTTTTGTTGGTTCTTGATTGCGATTTGTAAATGTGTTAAAGTATCAGCTGTAGACCGGTAAAGAAAAAGAATTTAAACATGTATAAAACTCTAAAAAAAACCTGGTTAAACGTTTAATTTGTTAGCGTAATATTCAGCCGGCTGCGGTAAGCAAGGACTTATACAGGGTTCCTACATAATGTTGGTACCTAATTCATTCCCCTTGAATTTCCCTGATTTTCCTCTGAACATAAAATAACGATTATCATAAATAACAGTTTACTGTATCTCATAATCGCAATATTTTAGAATCACCCTATTTGGTAACTTAAAAATATTCTTCAAACATTCTTTAAAAAAAGAACATGGGTGATTTTTGGAACGAAGTTCCTTAACGCGGTTTGCGGTATGAGTTAACAAATAGAAAATGTAATGCGTACCGAAAAAAAGTGTTATTAATTGGTTGCTATGGCAATGACAAATATAAAATACGAGTAACGAAAAAGCGTTACCAAATTGGTTGCTATGGCGATGAATATAAATACTTAGAAACGTGTGTTTTGGTTCATCAATTTAAATTAAGAGACGAAAGGTTCCGTCCGGCGTAGTTCAGATATTATCGTCAAGCTCTGAAATACATTCAATAAACATAAAATGTTGGTTCATCAGTCTAGGCCTAACCTAAAACTATTGTGTGTATGTTTAATTTATTTTACCTGTCTTAACGGCAACATGCATACAATAATTTTAAGTTAGGCCTAGACTTAAAATTACTTTCTCGGTCTAACCTAAAATTATTGTATGTATGTTGCCGTTAAGACAGGTAAAATAATGTAAACATACACACAATAGTTTTAGGTTAGGCCTATACTGATGGACCAACATTTTATGTTTATTGAATGCATTTACAATGAATGGACATTTAACTGTGTTTACTATCTTCGTTTTGATGGTATAATTAATTCTACACCTTTATTATAATAACATTTAACGTATGGAAACAGTGAATATTTGTAAACAAACAAACTAATAATAAACGGCAATTGAAAGATTAACATTATTTGTGTGTGTTGCCGTTAAGGCTGGTAATAGAATTGAAGAAAAGGCGTGATGAACTTCATTCCTGACGGCCCCTACGACCGCACACATTTACTTTTTAAAATTATTTTCGATAAAAGTATTTTTAGTACTTTTTAACTGGACTGCTGGAGAAGCCCTCAGAAGATAAACTGCTTCAACAACTTGTGTTACATAAAGCTGGATCAAAGTAAGACTAATCAGCGTTTACATCGTCAGGGGTTTCAATGACATGAAACACATTTCCCTGACTTGACTATTTTTAATTTCCGCGACTTTCCGTTATAGTAGAATTTTTATCCGATTCAGTTAAAAGAAAAAAAGCTTGTGCCATGAACGTTTTCAATTAAAAAATATTAGCAGTTTGTGTATCAAACATATATTATTAATCCTTATTACCAAGTAAACTATTTTAACACACGTTACGAAATGAGGAAGCACAATGTCCATGTCAGAGGTATTATGATCTATTTATGAATGGTTGAACAATTTTTTTAGTTCTGAAGTGTAAACTTCTATAGGCGTGCCTCGGCGCTAAGTTTGCTGGCGGGTGAATCGGATTTCACCGTACCGTATTTTCTGAAACGTTCTTATTGTGGAACGCTCTATTTTCCGTCACGCATTTTCTGAAACGCTCTATTGTGAAACGCTCTACTACATATAGTACAAACGTGCTATTCGCTCTATTCCGTCTGTGTGAAAAAAGTTTTGGTCTTGCCGAGATTCGAACCAGCAGAGTCCATCAACATATACTAGCGCCTTAGCCGGTTAGGCCAAGAATTCATTGCTAGTTTAGCATATTTGAGTTGGGTATATAAGTGTAACAGATTGTTAACCCGTTAAAGTCAACACAATGTATAGTTTAATCGGTAATACCTCTGAAATGGACATTGTGCTTCCTCATTTCGTAAGTTGTGTTAAAAAGTTTACACTTCTGTGTGATCTTATGCACAGAATTTACATTTTTGCATTACTAATCGATTAGCAAAGTCCACTTATAGCTGATATTTTCTAATCCAGTACTAGCAAGTTCCTGCTAGCCTGCTCTATTCCTCCACATTGTGAGGGACCTCGTTCGATTTATCCTGTTCTTGCGTTTTCCACCCCTCCGTAAAGTGCCATTACGTTCTCATACTACACTCAGTTGTTTTACCAATGAGTACGTGCAGATGTTACTCCCTGGAACATGGACGGATCAACCTATTTGGACAATTAGTGTCCAAGGAAGGTCCACAAATCAAAAGGTAACCGTACCCATTTCTAAAACTTCATCAAAAAATGAGAACCAAATTTTAGAATAACCGGTAACGCAATCGTTAGTTCCGATACATTTGTACCTAGTACTTACATCACAATAACTAAATAATAAACCATTATTTACTCGGGACTGCATTCGAACTTACAAAATTGCGAATTTTAAAACGTCATAACTCGGTTTGCATTAAGACAACTTAAAAACTGAAATTGCTTTTAATTGTCTTGTACAGAAATAACAGAATATGGAAATTTATAATAATAGTAGGCTACAACGTTTAAAAGGCTGAGAAAAAATACATTTTTTTAAGGAGTATTTCCTACTAAACATTAGTAGTCTTATACCCCTTTAGGTAGCTCCGATTACAAAATAAAAGTGATTTATCATTTATTTTGTTTGTGACCATTCCTACTAATGTTATATAAATTAATATAATGATACAACTTACCAGTAGTCACTTGTATTGTAAAAATAAAGCCTTTTCGGTTATTCAGCCCTTATCGAGTTATTGGAGATCATCGTCCGTTTAATAACTTGAAACTCCGATAGTTAGATAATGGCTGAACAGTTTTGGCCATAAACAGATAAACGGCCATCGTTTTACAATATGACAAGTGATTATTGACGACGGTAAGTTGTAACATTATATTAAGATAAATTTATCTACACAGGTTAGGTTTATCTATACATAGGTTTATCTACATACAGGTTAGGTTATCCGGGCTCTTAATGTAAAAAAGTACCAGTAGAAACAAATACAAATGGTATATTATTTAAATTAATATTTAAATATATAAACGACCGAGCAATACTTCGCACAAATCCGGGACACGTTTGGAAGAAAGGCTTTGCATAAAATCGGCCCCTATACATACAAATCGAAAAGTACAAACGTATACAAATAGAAGGATCCGAATTGCTTTCCACAATATAAGAAAATGTCATAAATATTAAAATGTCGTGGAATTGGATTGGGTAGTTAATGTGCGGCGCAAGACGGACGGAAATGATATGGAAATCAGGTGTTTTCCAATGTGCCCCACGCAAATAGGCTGGGTCTACTTGGAAATGCAAAGATTGTAAAACAAATAAGTTTGATTTCTTATTCAAACTGTATAGAACGAACGGAATACGTATGACCTTTTTCAAAGGTAACGTGTTGCCAATCTAAATTTCGATAGGCGAACATCAACATAGTCAATTCCATCAGACATTTTCATTCTCAAGTAAAACGGGTTTTCTCTTTAATGTTTATACATTTTACAATCAAAGGAAGTAAAATCTAAGACAGAGTCCGTGTTTTTAATTAATAGTAAAAATATTAATTAGTTATGCAATTTCCTAGTGTTCTAATTAAGTATTAAAAAATTACGCCTATTTCTAATAAACCATAGAAGTGCGATGATATTTTTCATATTTTGCTAGTATTTTCAGAAAAAACATTGATAAGCTATCGTTTTTTCCTAAAGTATATGAGCAGCCTACCTCCAAGCCATATATTATCAAATATTAGCTGCAATACTTGTTTTTATAAACAATTTAATATCATTGGAAAAATACACACTAAAAAATTATTTGAAAAAACATATTAGATTTTATACGACAGTACAAAAAATATTTACTTTTTGGGTTACCAACGATTACTCCAAAAAGTGCATAAATAGTCTTTCTGATCTGATTATTGGAATACATAAAAGTTAGAATCCTATAACAAATTGGGTAAAGTTTACAACATGCAACCTCGTCTTATTACAGCAGAGGTGTCAACACCTAAAAATAAAAATATCCTTAAGTATTTACTTATAGTCTCTCTCTAGTCACAATAGCCTATAAGGTTGGTAGCACTTCTTATAAGCATAGTGTAGCGTTGTCAACGTATGCCCCAAATTGCATTGGTTTGCCTTTAATTCGTATAACAGAGAAAATCTGCCTAAGAATCGTATTATTTATTTCCCAAGCAGCGTAACCCTAAAATATATATAAATTGTATCTATAAATAAAATAATTAATTATGGTACATGCGGTACTAAAAATCTAGATATAATAAACGTTTAACCCTTGTGACCAGTTTGATAGAATACACTTTGAACACAAAATCTCACAACTAATACGTTAAAATCAAACGCGTTTCAACGACAAAGTCGCCATCTTCAGCTATGCACGAGCTACAATAGTTAAAGTATAACTAATCTAACAGTGTTTCATGTTCCGTATTTATACAGAATACAAAGGGGCATGGCTTAAAACTACGTTACATTAATAGGGCGTTACCAAATGCCTCGCGTTATTATAACTAGCCTAACATTAACTATATACCTAAACAAGTAACTAACCTAATAATAATCTCAAACAATACATTATTTTTATATTAATATAGAATTTTGTATGGGTCCTAATTCATTATTTACAATTATTTTACTACGTTTGTTAATATAAAAAGTTTCCCAAGCATCTATTGTGTTAAGTTTAGTTACATTTTTCAATAATACAGAGTTTTCTATTTTAAAATTATGGTTCTCGTAAAAAAAATATTTAGCCATAGCAGATTTATCTGGCCTATCCTAATGTACTATAACTTTAAATGAGCAATTCTTGTATCTATCTTTGTATCTATCGCGGATCTCGAAAACGGCTCTAACGAATTCAAAGAAATTTTTTATTTAGGTGTAGTTTTGATTTTTAAGTACACCCATATAGTTGTATTCGTGTAAAAACGCAATTTTTTGAGAAAATCTAATTTAAAAGTTGAACAATTTTAACATAGGGTCTTATGGGTTGCCATGTTGCTTACAAAATAACAACGAAATAGTAAATAAAGCGATCAAAACAGCTATTTATAAACAAGCCAATTTATACTGTTTTAGCACGTTGGAAATAGAGTGGAATAGAACTGAGATTGAGTATTATCCAAAATCGGCTATTCATTGGATAGTTTTTAATTTCTGTTAAAAAAACAAGCTAATTTATACTGTTTTAGCATGTTGGAATTAGAATAAATTGGGCTTGATTTAACAATTTATTTTGTCAAAAAAAAGGTAAACTTGGCAAAGATGGATAAATTCTAATAGTCAATTTTGCAATATAGGCCTGGCTCATTTCTGAAACATAGTATTGAGGTTACGTGAATCCTGCAATAATGTTTACTATATTTAGGCCTGGTTTCAAAACTTTAGTTGACAGAAGATAGTAGAACTAAGACTAAAATCGTAATGAAAGCCTCTAACGTTTCTAAAGCATGTATTTGAGGTTATAATTAATCTTGTAATTACTGTTAATATATTTAAGCCTGGTTTCATAATTTTACAAACCTATAATTTGTTTGATATAAATTAAAGACTTTCGATTATTGTTTATAATTTTCAGAGATTCTACTAAAAACAGCTGTAAACACGACCAACCTGTGTTTTAGTAAAAACAAACGTATTTCCAATATCACCGCACCAGCTTGCGGAGTATTTAGGCTTCCTACTTTATAGCTTTCTTATTCCAATTCGATCAGGAAAGTGTGTTTTTTATGGACCTTCGATCGACCAAATACAACGAAGTTTTACATAGAATGTTTCCGAATAGCCTACTGTATTTATATTCCTACGCGGCTAAATGAACATCAGATCGCGCTTTTACGTTACATACAGAGTTTTCCGTGTTCATCAAACATTGTGCTAGTTTGAAACGTTTCGACCCGTGCTGACGAGAGTCAATAGAAATCCCAGGAAGACAAATAAATCTGCTGCGGAACGTATCTTTTGGACGGGGACAAAAGCGCAAATCACAGATAGACAGTGAAATTAAGTTCTTCCTCGCTAGGAGCGCTGTTTACCTTTGTTATCGACAGTAACGTTCTCCGACTCTGTTCGTTCAATTTTATTACATCAACCCTTTTTCCGCCTTCTAAAATTTACTCCAGATACCTCTTTTACCAACTTGGAATACCGGTAATTGAGAAGAATTTATGCAATCTAAACAAACATGCTAGTAATTTATTTTAGTGTGTCTAATTTATCGAACCAAACTATTACAAAAATTCAAATAAATAGATTTATGTTTTAATTAAATATTAAATGTCCGTTTTTGTACCCGTTTATAATAAACTAGTGGACCCGGCAATGCTTCGCTATTGCTTAATTTGAAACTTTGAAAGCCTGCAATTCGTATCCCGTGTAATTCAACATCCTGTAATTCGTATCCCGTGTAATTCAACATAGGCCTAATGATTGTGTTACACATAATTAATAAAACAACTGATTTGAATCAAAAGTTTAATACAATTTTAGGTTAGGCCTTTAAAACCTATGAAATATAATAAGTCAAACATCTAATATTACAATTTAACATTATATTATTGTTACACATTATAAATAGAACAGCTTTAGACCAAAGGTTTAACACAATTTTAGGTTAGGCCTATTATTATAAAATCAACACACTTTTTTACTTTCTCCACCCTATACGTAGTATATGGAGAAAGTATTGTTTTCGTAAAAATGTTCGAATTTGAATTTTCAGTTGAATTATCTGTTTTGGTGCTCCCAGAACCCCAAAAAGTTGTTTAGTGCAATTATCTGTGTTGGTGCTCCCTGAACCCAAAAATATTGTTAGTGGAATTTTTTGTTTTGGTCCTCCCTGAACCCAAAAAAGTGTTTTTAACGTGGTGTCTGTCTGTCAGTGTGTCAGTATGTATACACGACCAGAGAGGACACTATTGGTCCGATTTTCATGAAATTTGGTATGTAGGTACTAAACCCTAATATCTCCAGGCGTTTTTTCATTTTTTGGAATTTTGGATTTTTAAGGGTAATTTACCCCTAAAAACCCATAAAAAACGACAAAAATGCAAATTTCTCAAAAACGGCTCTAACGATTTTGATCAAATTTTCAGTATTTATAGTGCTTAAGATGCCAAACAAAATGACACCACCCGCTTTTATCAAAACTTCGGCGTTTTATAATTATGGGGAAATGTTAAAAAATAAACAAGTTTATGTTGTCAATCTAGCATCGCGGCGACGGCCGCACGAGGTAGCACAACTGTAGCGAGCACGGCCACTAATTCAAAGGTCGCGCGATCGAATCCCGCCTGGTACAATAATTTTTTTATACGATTGACGTAGGTAGAATATAATTTTTTTTTGTTTTGTTCTAAAAAGTAGTAAATAAATGATTAAAAACAATATTATTTTGACTACAGTAAGTTGGGAGAAAGTTTGTGTCAGTTAACTGATACCGTTTATTTGAAATAGTTTGGAATTATACCTTAGTAACCAGAATAACACATTAATAAATACGAATCAGCTGTTTCATCTGTTATATGGCTGGTTATGGGAGGGATGAATTTTCGCATTTTCTACCCTTTAAATTCAAAATTTTGCAAAATCCTTTCTTAGTACGCCTCTACATTATTGGACGGATGTTCCTTCGAAATTTCAAGTCTCTAGCTTTAATAGAATCGGTTCTGCGTTGATCATCAGTCAGGACATTGCATTTTATATAAGAGATGACCGATCTATCAAATTGATACACTGTGTGAAACGTATCAATTACAACTTATATATAGGTCTACATTACAATATTCAAAAAAAAAAAAACAACTAAATAGGATTGTGGCGGTTTAAAATAATAAGCGCGACATTTTAGAATACAATCACTTCTTTTATTACGACTATCTGCAATCTAAAAAAATACCTGAAATAAACTAACCTACGGTCTCCAGTTTGTAAACATATAATGTGTGCTTTCCTAAAAAAAAGTCTTCAGCTGAAGCTATTTCAAAACGAAGTAGGCTAGTATTTTAAAAGATCGCCGAAATGTATGATGACTAAAATATGGTCCGTTGCTATTTAATATTTTCACCTGCACTTATAGTATCAATTAAATTTATTTGAATTAAAAGACGTATTAATAGCATTATTTAAATTGTATGTAAACATCTGCAACAATGTTTAGTAGGTATTCAATATTGTTACTACACAATTAATTATAAAAAAGTTAAACGGTACCGTGTATCCTATAAATGGCTCATTTTACGTTTTTTAAAGTAAAATAAATAAATCGATCACGCAGCTGGACCCCTGACGCGAGTTGACCGAACTTAGAAAATTATGTTTATATGTTTTAGGGTTTCAACCATTTGGAAAATTGATCTAATCACTGAATAGCTCTGCCTTGTGTAGGCCTACGCAATATATTAGTAGAGTTTATTTGCACATAAGCCTGCCATCTTCGCCTCACGCGCTCCTTTTCTCCACTCGCAGCGCAGAAACTCGCTCGACCTTGCGGCCTCGGATTATGGACCGTTTCGCTTCGCTCGCAGCGTACAAACTCGGCCGTCGCCCTCAGATCAGAAAATATCACACAAGAATTTGTAACGGTTACTACAGTACTATGATATTTTACATTTTGATCGATTTTGGGGGAACAAAGTGACCTTTAATGTCGTGCAAAAAAATAAAATGTGCAGAAAAATACCGGTATCCTAAATTAATTTTTTTAGATAAAACCCAAAAATGATTCATTCTAGTACCTACGTAAAATCTAAAAAAATTGTTACTTCCCGTCAAAAAAAAAACGTGCTTCCAGTTATAATATTTTGTTTTGTTGGCTAACGAACTCGTGTGAGCGACTTAGATAACCAACGTGTGTACCAAATTTGGAACAAATCGGACTTAAAATGCGGCCGTTAGAGTGCGAACACATGCTAAGTATATGCATAACATTTTTAATAACACCACAAAACGTGTTCCGGGGACCATGATCGGTGCTCAATTACCACTCCCGATCTTAGGTCTCATCATAAGGGTCACTTTGGAAAATATAAACTGCCTAAAGCTAAATAATAGTTACCATATAATTCAAGGTTTAGGGCTGTTGTCAATTTAGTATAGTAGTTTTATGTATGCACATGCATTTCAATTGAGCGCTCAAAATATTATTTCCCATTATTATACATGTTTTGGATTATTTTGTCTAAGGACGCTTTGTGTTCATCGTGGATTTAAACGGCCATTAGTACAGCTACACACACATGCACTACATTAACAGTGTCTAAAATTCAGGAAAATAAGTCGGGTTTTATTAAAATGCATTATGTACTCTCCAAATTCTAAACAGCAGCAAGAAAACCGTATATGTTTTGCAACAACCTATTCAATACGTTAGGTTTAACTAGTTATTAAACAATTATTTTCTCTCTATAATATTTAAAAAAATCCATGTCCTTCGCACAAAAACTGTGGCTTAGCTGTGCATGCGTCAGGATCTAGGTTACCACTAATCTCGCCCCCCCCCCCCCCCCCCCGAGCCAAGTGCCTCTGTCCTAATCAATCGTAATTTCCGTGAAAATATCAGAGTATACAATAATCTGTTTGCATTTGATTCACTGCGAGTATAAATGATTAGCGAGCGGCGAAGCCACTCATAAACGTGGGCGTTGGTGAGCGAACCGAGGAGTCTAAAATAAAAATTTGAAACTTTATTCGGAACAGAATTTAACAGGATAGAAATTTAAGTGGGAATTATTTGAAAACAAATATTTTTACATTTTTAAATGTAAGAATTAAATGCATATATACATAGAAAAAGAAGGTACAGTAACGATTTTTTAAATATAAATCATCTTCATTTTAGATGCCACAACTACCAATTTTAACCAAACTCTTTAATATGTACATGTTTTGAAAATGTATAGGCTTAAGTATTAAGTATATTTAAATTTTGTTTATAATAATGTGAACGAAAAACGTCTCTTAGTTATTCATTTAAAAGGTTATTAGCTTAATTTTCTATTTTTTCTGTAAAATACAATATTCCAAATAGATTGTATAAACCCTTGCAATAATTTGTAAAAAAGAAAGTTTAGCGGCGTAATAAAACTGCACTAAGCACACGTCAATAAGCCCATATCATTTTATTGGCTGTTATTTTCGCAATGTTACGGAGAATTTAAAATGTAAAGGAGTGGCAATTAACCGTGAACAATATGGGTGACATAAAAGTCGGCCGTAAAATACAAGAAGATGAAATTTGTTATACCGCGTTAAAGGTATAATCGGGTTTTCAATCAAATTTTTAACGGATGAAATTTATATGCACTTGAGTTTATCCGCCATTTCGCTTTTATCGCACAGCCTGGCCTATACCAGGTACATGACGTAGTAAACGTTATAAAGTATTATATTTTTGTAGAAGTATTAAAGCTGAAATATAGCGTCTTTTTGGAAATAATGTTGAATGTTCGAGCAGTAATCTATAGTTCAGTATTATTTTTAGAAAAAAATTTGAAATGTAAAGATTAACTGAAAAACTACTTAAACGATGTCAACGAAATTTCACTTTAGAATAAGGTAACCGTTTTCAGTGTTTTTTGTAATGTTGTGAAAACCCGTAGTTTGTAGTGTTGTGTAAAGTTTCACATTTTAAAAGAAAATCCCGAATCCTTAAGTAATAAAAGTTAGGGCGTCAGTGGAAATATATCTCCGTATTCAGTTGTGATGGAATTCGTGCGTTCTCTCTTTTGCAATAATTTTAGCTAGAACTTAAAATAGTCCATTTGTAATTTTCCAAAAGTGCAAGCAGCTTACATTAAAGAATTGTTTTTAGAGAAAAGAAATTGTTTATTTTTAAACTCAGGTGGTATTAGATCATTTCTGTTCTCAAATAATTTTTGTTTTATAAACCGGCTTAAAAACACCTATTTTCAATTCTAGTGTTAGACCATCAGTTTCAAATTCAATTAATGCAACCGAATATTTTAGTTTACGATTTATTATAAACACACCATTTATTTCCATTTATTTTAGCTTCTGAAGACAAAACCCGTAGCCTATAGTGTGAAACAACATTTATTTATTCGTTCCGATTTTTATTGTATAATGTCAAAATCGAATAATGTGAAATGGGCTGTAGGTTTAAGCTGGTTTGAGAATGAATATATATTTTATTATAATGTAGCAATTCAACTAATAATAAATAAAATAGCCTAATTGTATTTTATAAAATACAGTAAACTGGCAAAATGTGAAGACGTTAAGAAAAAACCAAAACGACAATAGAAATAAAATAAAAGCTTTTTGAAAATAAATACGAAAAAATTACGGTTGTGAAGTTCGTGCATTCTCAACACAAACTGGGCTTGCTTTTATCTTAGCAATAAAAAACGTAAAAACCTTTAAAAGCGAGAGTGAATATTCTGTGAATAGACTGAGATAGGCTATTATTTTTTTTTATAATTTGATCACTTCGTGGTGTTGGCAAAAACTAAATATTTCGAGACATTGATGGGAACGAGGAAATAGTTTCACTTAAAAATTACAGTTTTGTAACTAGTTTTTCAAAACATGTACTGTAATGGATATGTATTTGAATTTTCTTAAAAACTACTATTTAAAATATAACTTTACAACTGAAAACGTGTCAGAGATAGGCATTATACATTATTAACCCTTAAACGGATTACTTAAGGCCACAACGATCACCAGACGTTTGCAGTAAGAAGGCGGAAGTATAGCAAACAGTGGTTGCCCCGCTTTAACGCTGACATAAATGGCTAGATATCTGTTCTTCGGATATAACTGTTCGGATATATCTGTTCTTGGGGTAAAACTGTTCTTCGGACATATCTGTTCTTTTGTTTATTTACCAACATTTTACTACGAGATTTAAGTGAAACACCTATTGGACGTATAGGCTAGAGTTAATTAAAAACACGGTAACTAGAACAGTTATAGTTACCGTGGTTAAAAAACGGTTAGAATAATAACGTCATAATGCGCTGAAAGCTTAATAAATTTAATTTACTATATAACCGAATTTATATAGGCCTATGCCTATAGCTAACAAAAAAGTAGTGGAACGTCCGAAATATAACTATAACAGCCCTAAGAAAAATTAATGTTTTTGATCCTAAAATTATATTAAAAAAATTAACATCGTTAGCGTAAGTTATAAATATTATTTTGAATTATGTACAGGCCACTAAATTGAACATAAATTATTAGAAAATCGCGAAGAGTTCAAGTTAAAAATATCAAATGCTCATTAGTAAAACAATTTTCTTGTAATCGAGTGTTTGCAGATGACGAGCGGGGGGGAGGGGTGACAATATTAATACAGGTTTTACTGCTTTTTAATGACATGAATCAGAACGACTCCCAGAGTACTGTAGTCTGTGCAAGGCACGGTAATGAAGCAAAATCAGGTCTTTCCAGAAATAAAACTGTCCCGTTCGAAGACTATTAATGTTAAATGCAGAAATATTGTACTCGAGTGGGCGGTGTTGTTACTATTGTCTTTAAGAAACAAAAACAAAACTAGGACCGAAAAATTAAGAAAATAACTGAAAACCCGTCCACGTGGATGTCGCGCATGCGTACAAGTATGGTCTCTTTAACGTCCACAAACATTGACGATTTTATTAACTTCTTTAGTTTGTGCCAGTTAATTTTAAAAGTACGAGTACGTTCGTAAATACGGTGATATACTCCACATTCCAAATAAATTGCACTTGGCTTCGTGTCGCCTAGACGACAATTCTGCATAAAAACTGATTGGAATCCCTACACGCGAAAGTGTACATTTATAACAATTAAAGTCTAAGACTTTAGATGCATAGAAGGAAAGGGATACATTTGTCATACTCTGGGAGGTTTAATTGAATTTAAAATACATATTAAATGATACGAAACTAGATGTGGTGAGCGAAATGTTTTCCTTTGTTTTTACTTTCTAAGGCTGTGACACACAGACTACCGAAACTATAAATGTAGATGGCATGTTCTCAAATCATGAAGTGAGAGTTCTGTATATCAAATAAATAAAATGTTTAGCAAGTGTATTTAAATGTAATTGCACTTTCCTTCCGCTCGTACAATTTACAAGAATTTCAACATTTATACACGGTAATAAATTTAAAAAACAGCAGAAAATTTAGAATTATTTTCAAGAACTTACTTCTTTACGAAAACTCGAAGACTATAGTATTTAAAATAAATTAGAAAGATTTCTTAATGTGGAGTTCTTCAGGGATCAATATCTGGACCACTTTTGTTTTTTTAAATCTATATTAACGAATATTTATTGTTGTGAGTTGAAATTCAATTGTAACACTAAACATAAATGACTTAACTTTCTGGTACAGTTTGATACCAAACAATCAAACTCAAATTATTAATCTTCTGCAGTGCTATGGAATTTATTTCATATTTAGTGTTCACATAATAAATGATTTAGACGATCCTTAGGGAGGCGATACGAAAAAAAATTTCTTAAATTTTTGATATTTTTTCATTTTGTTCTCTAGTCTATTCTGTACACATTGGCGCAAACTTCTCAAAAATATCTTAATTTTTACAAAAGTTATGAAGAAATATCTAAAGTGATGTAGCGTCCATTTTTACAATGTTTGGTGTGCTCAGGATGCCTTTTCACCTACACTTTAACGGCGATTTTCCGAAACCAGTGTTTTAATTTACGGTTCCCTTTATAACTCAAAAACTATTATTAGAGCTACAGACTCCAAATTTTCAGGACATACGTGGGACGTCTATGGCTACAATCTGAACCATAATCTTCACGGTGAGTAAAAAAACAAAACAAAAATTAATTATTACATGGAAAAAAACTTAAATTTAAACTTTTTTTTTTAAATCTTGTTGTTGTTGTAATAGAGTACTTATTTTAGTTCAATTTGTTCTACTATCAAACAGAAACCAGGAAAAATTTAGTTTTTAGATGTATGATTTCAGATATGGTAGTAACTAAGGAAACGGAAAGTGTATTTAAAAGTTTTTTTCTAAAATGTTAATAAATAAACAAATATAGGTTTATTCAAATTTTTAGGGGAGAAATATTTTTTTTTATTAACAAGGTTATATAAAGAGCAAAATCTGAAAATTTCATTAAAATCTAATTTCATATGAGGTCACAGTGAAATAGTATGTTTCTGTATGTAAAACGATTGCGACTCTTTGGTATCGCCCCCCTTTTAAACCAACGAACTAATTTAAATATGAACTTACTATAGGCCCTATCCTGTTTTAAAATACGCCTAACTTAAATTTTTACAGTGTTTAAAATACAATTTGACATTCCTATTTTCAATTATAACTACAATATTAAAGAATTTAAATGTATGGAAATGGTACTTTTTAAATACAGTAGTCAGAAAATATTCCACTGTGTAGACTCTACAGAGCATCGTATTTGTAAATAATCCATCATTAGCGTATATATATTATTCCACAAATAAAACACTAGTAAAAAATAATCATTTTCAATCGCCAAAGCACCAGCAGAAAATATTTTAGACAGCAATTCATTTAAAAAGAGATTAATTAATTCTTGTATTTGAGAGAGAAAACTTATTGAAGTTTTCAGAATGCATTTATTTTCTTTAAGTTTGTATTTTAAAATATTGAATTTCACCTACGAACCCAAGAGGGAAATTAAGCCTTTTTACTTCTTAAACTAATCATCTTATACAGTATTATTTTCACATTTTTGCTAGTTTAAAATTTAGAAATAGAAATTATTAAAATATCGAAATTATAAGACAAATATTAATTTCATAAAATAATTTACTAAATTCAGTTCAAAGTCGAATACTTTAACGCGAAGTGGAAATTAAATTAGAAAAGTTTATGTTAGAGACAACTAGCTACCGAGGCTGTACCAATAATTCGCTACTCTGCTAGCACTGCATCTCTGCTCAAATTGCAGTTTGCACTATAAAATCTGAAACTCGCTCGTGGTAGATAACATAATTGTTTATTTCTTACTAACAGCTAAGAATAGTAGCTGATTTTAGCCTTGAGATTATTGTTCGTGAGGGCATAGTTTCTTAAAGTAAAAAAACTATATTTAGCGTAAAATTGAAGCTATGTTAATATTACGACATATTCAGAAAGGCCTACTCAAGTAACACACTATGTCGACAGGATGAAAGAAAAGGGTAATCCTTCTAGGTATTATCTATCGTAATTAGGCCTACCAACTACACAAAAATGTTAGCCCTTATACATAGCATTTAATTCTGAAAAACCTGCTCCAGGAATTTAGAATTATTGTCAAGAACTTACTTGTTTTATGATAGGTGATAGGTATGTTTCAAATAAAATAAGACAGATTTTAAAAGCGGAGATTTCAGAAGTCAATATTGGGTACATTTTAGTTTTAATATTATAGGCTACTAGCTGCCCCGATCCGACTTTGCACAGATAAACAAATGAAACTTAAATGTAGCCTATATTTTTAGTAATTTCGACCCCTTCCTAAAATTTCGAATTTTTTTAAAACCTTTCTTAGCGAGCACCTAGGGCCCTAGAGGAAGCTATATACCAAATTTCATTCCAATCCGTTCGGTGGATTTTTTTTTTAGTAACTTTTACCTCTCCAAACCCCCCCTAAAATTTCGAATTTTTTGAAAACCTTTCTTAACGAGCACCTACGGCCCTAGAGGAAGCTACATACCAAATTTCATTAAAATGCGTTCGGTGGTTTTTGAGTTCGTGGTGAATGAGTCAGTGAGTGGTATTTGGATTTTACATATATATGTATATACGGTATATATATTTAAAAGATTTCACATTTAACATAAGTTTTAAAATTTTAAATTATTATTGGCGTTGCAGATAGTACTGTATAGCTCAGTCTGACAAATAGAAAAAAAATAGTAATTATTGTAATAAATTTTATTATTGCCCCTTACATGGTCCTATTTATTAGATGCGCACTACATTTCTGTTTTCGAATTAATTTCATAATCTAACTTATCCAAGAAAACTGGAAGACTATTATATTTCAAATAAAATAGAAACATGTTTCATGTGGAGTTATTCAGGGTTCAATATTCGTACCGCTTTTGTTTCTAACCTAACCTATATTATAGTATCGATTTAACATTTAGCACAAGTTCTAGTATTTTTATAGCTGTTAGAGGTAAAACAGTTGCAATTTTGTGTTTGCTTTAGTTCATTTGATTTGGCAAAGCTGTAGGAGACACGTGTCAATAAATTTTATATTTGAAAACATAATAATTTATATATAGATATCGTATAATCTGTCAATATGGCTTTTGACAACATAGTGTTTATTTATGAGGTGTAATTTATTCAAATAAATCACTAATACACGTAATGTTTAACAATTTATTTTTTAAACTTTTATATTTTTGTGACGTATAAATTTAGAAATCTTCATAATTGCTTTAAATAAATACTACTACCGATGCTATTTAAACACACAGAAAGTCGGAACGAAACGAAAAATAAACCCGATTCCGAATCTCCCGGAATTGAAGAGGTTTAAACGATAAACTGAGCACAATTTAGCTTAATGCGCTTGAATAAACTTCTGATACCTTGATTTATAAACAACATAACTCTGTTGCTCTGATTTTATAGGAATTTAACGATCCGGATAAGCTCTTTCTGATATGTGCTGAATTGCCTATGCAACTATGCTCTCCTGATACGCTATTTTTTCGGTGTTTATGACCTTATACATTGAGCTTATCTGTGATGCATTGTACTGTTTATTGGGTCGAGTGTGTATTAATTGTTGGATGTAATTATCTACTTAGAGAGTTTATTAAGCCAAATCTCTCAAAATTTCAATACTACGGTTAGATTTCACGACAACCGATATTTAAAAAAAGTTTTGTTACTCTGAAATACAAAGCTCAGCAGTTGGATAACTTTAGAAAGTATCTAGTAATCACGTACTGATTGCATTCATTGGAATTTGTAGGCCTAGTTGTTGTTTTTGTTGGCAATTTTAAATAAAAACATTACCTACCACAACTTAATTATGGTAGTTAGAAAATATTATTTGTATTACCTTTACATTGAGGTTATGTTTAGGATTATACTTTTTTTAATAGCACTGCAAAAGCAGGAGTGAAAACAACAAGTATTGTTCTTTACAAAGAAAGGAAATAAAACTAATAATTTGAGGTAGGTTAGTGAATGTACAGTATTTATATTTACATTTTAAAGTTATAAATAATCGCTTAATCTTGGTATTCAATGTGTTTTTACTTTTACTGCATCAAGCATCGCGAAGGTTAACTGCTAAATATATGAGAGCGAGTGTTTCTTTATTTATTGAAGATAATATATATTTAATTCCGTATAAGTAAGTAATAGAATTACGACTTACAAATAAAAACTCAAACAAGGAACTTGGATCGTGAGAAACACTTTCAAAAGACGCAATTAACTGGGATACATTTATTATAAAAGCAACCAAACGACAACGCGAACCGGTTAATTTCCTTTCTAGAGTAGTTCCAGCTGATCTGAGGTCAACGGCGCGGCGGACGTTCGAAGCTCGAACAGCTAACAAACTTCGCCACCAGATGGTGCGCCGATGGTAATAAGGAGACCAAGCAGGCACTTGGGCCTCTCTACAAAACCGGCCTCCCCCCACAAACAGATGGTGGGGGTGAGGTTGATGAGTCTACGAATAGGTTTTTTATGAAAAGAGGGGTTCTTTTTGTCCCTACTTTCTACCTCTGCTAACGATAGGCTTGGTATAAACTGTGAAAACTATCATCAACAGAATAAGGTTTCCTATGTGACAAAGTCGTCAGACATTTCATATTAGCCCTACAGTACTTCAATAAAAGCTTTGTAACTGACTAAAAATGTAATTTCGTTATGTTTATTTACGCTATTAGGTAGTCCTAATTTATTTTCTTGGGTTAAATCAGGACAATAACAAAATTTTTATAAGATGTGGGCCATACAACTAACCGGCATGAGCTGCAAAATATAGCTTACTGATAAAGACGGGAGTAAAATTCTTCCCGGCATAAAAATTGAATTGACTGGAATTAAAATTTAGATTTAGATAAATGTTTGTTGTAGACCTTTTGTTTATCAGAGTTATCTAATAATGATATCCTATTGTAAAAAATCATTAAAAAAATTAAATATAAAACTTACGTGCTTTAATTTTGTTTTAAGTATTTAATTTTGTGTACTTAGTATTTATTATTTGATACAAATCTGGTTTTAATTATATATTATTTTTATAATATTCTGCAGCATATAATTATTATATAGCCTAAGATGACTGGCCTAGCAATACTGTTGTTAAAACTACCCAATTTCTAGCCTACAAATAATTTATGATTTAAATTCAGTTTTCACAGTGTTTACCGCTTTAAAACATGTTATCAGGTTACCATATAAATGATTCGTTTAATATTCAGTAGAATGTAGGCGCACATTGTATCAAGATGACCGGCCTAGCACATTAGCATTAATGTTGTTAGATCCACCTATTTTCTAGCCTACAAATAAGTAATCAACTCATTTACAAGAGAGCGTACGTCCGTACGTACATACGTCAGTAACATATAATATAACAGCTGATTTCACCCATCATCTGTAATACTTAAACAAACCCAGCGTAGATTATACTTTGAGGTTATGTTTACAAATTCAATCATTATCACGTCTTGTGAAGTTTTTCTTCGTTTTTTAGAAGTTATGAGTTAAAGTTTTTTATGAGTTCTAAGGCCTATTATAGAACTAATATATTATGCTATAATGCGTTATAATATTTGCTTTAACGTTATAAACTGTATGTAAATACAACCTTTCATCATGAAAGGTATATAACATTATCAATATATTCATTTAAATAAATTTAAAGAAAAGATACCTAATCGTTTAACTTCGGAAACATTCCTACTACATATAAACATATATTCGATTATTAATTTCTTCACTATAATATTAATAACTTCTAAATCATTTGATCTATCAATATGAAATAAAAAACAATTAAAAGACAATATTTGTATCTTTCTTTAAATATATAATAACGTAATATAAATAACAAATTTTAACAAAGAGGCCTACAGTTTTGTAATCCTTATAATTGTACACATTTACCGAGTTAAAAATCTCAGTCAGCAGTTAGGTAGTAGGCCTAGATAAAGTCTGTTGTTTTTAAATAGTCTTTTTTTTAAAGATGTATTTCTTATGTGTATCTCATTACGGGGGCTTACTAGTTAATAATTATATTATTCACTATTTAGTGTCTATCACTATTTATTTTTCCAGTTACAAATATAAATGATTTGTTTAATTAATATTCAACAGAATGTTTATTATATCAAGATGATTGATATATAGCATTAATATTGATAAAACCACCGATTTTCTAGCCTACAAATAATTAATGATTTAATTCACTTTTTTCACTTTTTAGTGTTTACCAATTTTGATATTCCCAGTTAGGCAGTTACAGGTATAAATGATTTGTTTAATATTCAGCAGAATGTACATTGTATCAAGATGACTGGCCTAGTATTAATGTTGTTCAAACTCCCCATTTTCTGGCCTACAAATAATAAAATTAATGATTTAATTCAGTTGTCAGTGTCTACCCGGTATAAATTATGTTTGAATATTTAGCAGAATGTAATAGGGTAATCAAAATAGCTAAGTTAGTCTAGCATTAATATTGTTAATACTATCCATTTCCTAGCCTATCAATAATAAAATGAATGATTTAAAATTTAGTTTCACTACTTTTTAGGTTATCAGTAATAAATGGCCTATTTAAATAAAGATGATTCTTCTAGCAGTTACCGGTAATAGTTTGTTAAAACTACCCTAATTCTAGCCTACAAATAAATACATTTTCAACAATGCTAATGCTTTCAACAATGAGGTTGTTTTCATAAAACAAATGTATTGATGAAAATAAAATTGCACACAATTTTGTTGGAACTTGTGAAAAACCAAACCCGAAATATATATATATATCATACTTATAAACCATCGATAAAAATAAATAAGAAATTAAAACGAACGTAATTGGAGTAGTAACTGTATTTCAGTGTAACTTATGAGAGAAAAATAGCAATCTGCAGAAATGCTACAAGAATTACTAACAAACCTACGCTACACGAATTATTAACAACGTAGGCCTAATTAGTGGTGGCAAAAATCCGTGCTTTACCCTCGGAAGGCAATTAAAAATATTAATTTCGAAAACGTGACAAAAACGAAAAATCCCTCATGCAGAGCCCTCCCCTAATTTGTATGTGAGATTGTACACATCCAAATGGCGCTCCTAATTTTTATACATTCAACTAAAATAGAAAAATACCTCAGAATCTACACACATCACCGTAATTGTTATGTTTACTGTTATGGTTTATAATTTGAATCAAAATTAGGCCTATTACTATAGTGTTAATTGTATTTAGGCTACATAGTTTCTTACCTAGATTAATAATAATCTGTGTATGGCGTACACACAGTTTTTATAATTGTTTGCCCTAAAAAGCATGTGTAAAATTGTTTTCAGAATAGTATAGGGCTAAGCCTAATATGAATTTTGATTGTAGAAATTATAGTCACGTAATATGTGTAGTTGACCAGTATTCCTAAATATAAAAATAGTTCTAGGCTAGGTTATGTTGATTCCTACACTTAAAATCTGTGTTTAAATAAAAAGTTAGGCTAAAACTAATTGAGGTACGGTAGCCTATTTTATAAAATATAACTTCTAGATAAAATATTTTCGTAGCGTCGGCATAATTGTATATAGCTTCTAATTGGATAACTCATTTGGAACTTGGTAATAAATATTCCATAACTAAGCAAGTAATAATAGCCTAGCAAGTAAGATGTGTAGCCTAATAATAAATAAAAACATAGCCTACAAATTCTGGATTTCATAAAAATATTTTTTTTAAACAAATTAGGCTAACCGGCTAGCCTAACTTCTTTAAGAAAAATGTCGGTAAATTCTTTAAATATGCGTATTTTTTTTAAACTAAAAGTAGCCTAGGCCTACCTTAGGCTATACGTTAAAACTACCTCCGAATAGTAATAGCCTACCTAGTTCTGATAAATTAACATTGAAAACTACATGTGGGGGAAAAAAAAGAGTCAAATCTAAAAACCGGCTAAAATCTTAAAATAAATTAACTTAATTGCAAGTTAAATATTTTCTCACTGTAACCCTTTGCAACAAATATCCAAAGTTGAACAGGCGCGAACAAATATCCACACAGCCACAAAAAACACAAAAATAATCCCCCCCACACAGTATAAATCACAAGCAGTGGTATCCATGATTGCATTGCACTTGCACAAAAACACTTTCACAAAAAACACTTCACAAAGACAACAAATGAAGGGACCAAAACCAACACAAGGAGCAAACACATCCCGCTGAGAAAGTAGATCAACAAAACACTAAACAACAAAGGAGAATATTATATGATGTGGTTTTAGACAATATAATATCAATAAATTATGTAATAAAAACAACTCTCAAAACTAACCTCCGTATGTTAAGAATACACAAACGTAGACCAAAGCTTTGAATGGAAATCGAAAATAACTCGCGATACCGTGAACCGCCATCGAGACATGGATGTTAAGACACTGAATTGAGTCACCGTACTGGAAAAGCAGATAGGAAATAATTGCGTACAAGTCCCTCCCCTCCACTCCGGTCTAATTCCCCTCCTCGCTACCCCTCCGCTCCCTCGCCGAACAGGCACAATGCGAGAACACCTGTTATGTCTTCTATATTATAGTTACTTCTATCCTTGTGGGAACGTCTTTCACTTGTTTCCTGTAATTAAAATGAAGGGGGGGAGGAAAAAACTTGAATTGTTAAGAAAAAGATCCTCGGTCAGGCAAAATATATGCACAAAACAAACGCCGGACAATAATGGGAAATGTTTAATAACCTCTATTGTGATGAATTTAATTATAGAATGCGATGTGGAAAGTTTTAAACACAATCTAGACTGTTCAGTTTCTTTGGAATGGAGTTGTTTGGTCTAGTTTATGCCATGTAACCGATTTAAAACTTTATACACTTTATATTTCACTTACAAAATGTATACAATCAATTAAAAAAACACAGATTATTAATAACCATTTCCCAAAAATACTACATTTGTGAGTTTAGGCAAATCTTAAGTTTTGTAGATAATTACCAAACAATTCTGAATTTCGTTTCTGTCGATAACTCGGTTTATCTTTTGGCCATGAGTAAAACACTTTTGTTTGCTTTATTTTATAATTTTGACGGTTTTCGAGATATTCTACATTAGGCCTACAGTTTGAACATCCGCGATTTTGAAAATGTAAAACATAAAGTCTTTATTTTCTCAAATCGGCTATCCTATCTATTTCCAAAGAATGGAAAAAAAATAAATGGCAGACATAATGAAAACTAATGGTTACAGAACAAATATTATTTTCACTTGCAAGGGCTGCTTACGCATAATTTACTAATTTTTTTATCTAAAACTTAATATTTATACTTTTGCATCAAGTAGAACTTTATAAAAACTAAAACTTTTTAAACACGTAGTCGTTTTTCTTGTTGAAAAGTCTGTTTTTATTTTTTATAACAATCAAATTACCCGCGAATTCTATATATATCTGTGGGTTAAAACAAAGACAAAAAACAAAATGCTGTAAATCCGTTTGAACACTATAACAGTAAATATTTTTTTTAAACAGTAATGCATTGTACGATTTTTTCGTAAATATTAATAGTTAAACTTTATCTTCCCGTGTTGATTAATTGACATCCAAATAAATATGTTATAATAGTAGTTTACAAATTATAATTAAATGTTATTCATTCACTAGCAGCGCGGCATCGATGAATAAATGAATGAAAGAAATATCGTGTACATATTAAGGGTCTGCTCCAGTAAACGAGAAATCCACCGGAACGCAAACGCCTCTCACTATATCCCTATCTAAACAGTGCAATTTCTTGCGCTGACATTGCCTCATTTCAAACCATTTTATAAGTCTATCTTTTGTAATTGAGTGTTGAAAAAAAAACTGAATATTCTTTATAAAATTTCGGATCCTTCTTGCAAATTATTTTTCGTTATTAATTTCTTATTGTGTTAGGAAAAAAATTCAAACTTTGTACTTACAAAATGTCAAAATCAAAAGCATTTAAAAAAAATGTAAATTGCAAGACGGATGCGTATTGTGACTGTGCTTAAAATGAGACCTTGCAAACAATTTTATGATAAAAAATAAACGAAATAAATGGTTTGAAATTTAACATTGCTCTTATGGGATAAAAATCCAAGATGGCTGCCACTACAGCAGACCCTTAAGAGTTCATTGGTCCAAAAACGTGTATCGAGTTCCATCCAGATATACCTTTGTTTTTTATACATACATGATCAGCTGTTCCCCCTATAAGTGCAAAACCCACGATTTCCGCCATTTTGTTTGATTTGCATTTCAGTATTTCACGTCTATGAATACATTTAACGGAACTTATTTTCTACGAACAATATTTTACACCTTAGACTCAAATAATCGAAAAACAAATGTTTCTTCTCTCCTTACTTAATAATATGTGCCAAGTTTTAGGTTTGTAGCTTCATAGCCCGTATCCGGTTTCTAGAACATTCTACACGTTCCGGAACCATCTGGAACATTCTAGATTATTATCGGACCTTATGGAAGATTCTGTAAAATTCTACAAAATTTTCCAACATTCTCAAACATTCTGGGAATATTCTGGAAGCTGGAATTTGGTAGAAGGCCAGTCTCGGCAAATTCGGCACTCGTTTCCCTGCTGCTTCGTCGATTTCCCATAAGAAGTTCATTGGTGCGATTGGTTCTTTTAACGCCCATATCTACGAACCCAACCACTGCACTTCCAAACCGAAACCTTCTTCGTGAATGGGAGATGGAGGGCTACCATACACAATATATCCATTATGGCACATCAGGAGTGCGTTGTGGAGTTATTGCTACGCTTACATGGACAGACTACGCTTTCATTGATCATAAATATTGTATTTATTACGATTCTACACCTAAATAACAAACAAAAAAAAAAAACAATTGAGTAAACATTCACAGGGAAACTCATTAAATGATTCTAACAACAGATTTAAATTATTAAATCTCTTATGAAAATAATAACTGCCGGCTGATTTAAATCAAATACGTTATGCCTAATTGCTGTTTATTGTGTATTGTTTATTTATTTGTTGAATCCACAATTACTGTATTAACTATATTATAATTATATTAACTCATCAAACGTTTTTTCAAATGATTTCGATTTGAATCGGCTGCCATTTTAAAATTTACCTTCCAAATTTGAATATTAAACCATACAGCTTAAATATGAGCTATGCCAAAATTGATAAAAACCTATATATAAAATAAATGCTTTGAAAAATTATAGAATTAACAAATTATAACTCTACTTGATTTAAAAAATCACACAATTGAGTGATATGCTAAAAGGTGATAAGACCAAAATCTGTAAATTAAGTAGAAAAACGCAGCGCGAGAGTCTTCGTGTGAGAAGTGTTGCCAAGTCAAACCTTAAGGGTCTGCTGCAGTAAACGAGGAAGCAACTGGAAACGCAACCGCTTCTCACTGTATCCCTATCTAAACAGTGCAATTTCTTGCAGCTGAGCGCTTTCACACTGCCTCATTTCAAACCATTTTATAAGTCTATCTTTTGTAATTGAGTGTTAAAAAAACTGAATATTCTTTATACAATTTCGGATCCGGCTTGCAAATTATTTTTCATTATTAATTTTTTATTGTGTTAGGAAAAAAATTCAAACTTTATATTTACAAAATGTCAATTACATAACAAATCAAAAGCATTAAAAAAATCTAAATTGCAAGATGGATGCGTATTAAGGGTCTTCTATACCTTGCGTAAAACATCAAAAATATGCACTTCGTATTACCGTGTTTCGGACGCCGTTTTTCAACCTAAAAAGTTGTGAAACATCTTAAATTGTTCTTAAAGGCTTTGTGCTTTTGTCTTATACCTCATAATTGAAAGAAATCGTCGGCAACTCCTTTTAATCAACAGTTTAAATGAGTAAAAATCGATTATTTTTAACGCATTTTTTGGGAGTTTTAAGCAATAATTTCCATATTTTAAGGTAACACGTAAAACATATAAAGCCTTCTTTATAACTTAAAGTAGTTTCCCAGATTATTAATTTATAAATTGAATCCGAAACACGGTATTACGAATGCATGTTTCAACGATTTTACGGCTTGAGTCAGGCCTTTTGCATTGAAATCATACTGTACACTCGGTAGTTTTCTTCAAGGTAAAGAAGAGCCTTAATTGTGACTGTGCTTAAAATGAGACCTTGCAAACAATTTTATGATAAAAAGTAAACGAAATAAATGGTTTGAAATTTAGCATTGCTCTTATGGGATAAAAATCCAAGATGGCCGCCACTACAGCAGACCCTTAAGGACGAGGAGGAAAGGGTGTACTAACCGTTCGACTTGGCAAACACTTCGATTCGAACTTGTTACACTCCAATCGTAAATCGGTGTGATATTTTTCATCTGAGCTTGTCTTCCCTATGAGATCCAAAAGGAATCTATAAATAATTTCCGTTAAAAAAAGTCGTCGAGAAAGCAAAGAGCAAGAACTTAAAAAATTTACATCGCAATTATTCCTTTCCTGTTTCTATTCCCAAGTATTCTGATTAGCATTTATAAAAGCTCCGAGAAATTTGTCTTAAAATATTAAAAATCATTAGTCATCGTTAATCCAATGAAATGTATTCATCAAAAAAAAAAAAAAAAGTGCGAAGATAGATTATTAAAATAAGAGGCTGCGGATTCTCACAACTCAACCCTCCTTCGAGTCTCTTTGATATTAAGAAAGCATTTTTACTTGAGAACTTACAACTGAGGACTGTTATTGCAAAGTTCTGTGAAATCTTATATCCGACTTCAATTCCGTGCATCTAATTTGGTGTGTTTTCTGTGAAATCGTGTTTGAATTTAGTGTTATCCAGTCAAACTGAAATTAACTTGGACAGTTTATTTCTTTCAAACTGTGTACAATAAAATTTGTGTAACTGTCGTGAAAAATACAAATTAATAAATAGAATTTATAAAATTTGATGATGTATCCGTTGATAAAATCATGTAGAAACAACATTAAAAGTTTTGAATTTTTACTTTCTCCCCCCTATACGTAGTATATGGAGAAAGTATTGTTTTCGTCCAAATTTTCGAATATGAATTGTTTAGTGAATTATCTGTGTTGGTGCTCCCTGAACCCAAAAATATTTGTAGTGTAATTATTTGTTTTGATGCTCCCTGAACCCAAAATAGTGGTTTTTTGGTGATGTCTGTCAGTGTGTCCGTGCGTCTGTGTGTCTGTTAGGATGTGTACAGAGCTGGAGACCACACCAACGGTCCGATTTTGATGAAATTTGGTATGTAGGTGTAGTTCTGGAATATCTCCAGGCTTTTCTTTTCATTTTTTCAAATTTTTGATTTTTAAGGGGTTTTATTCCCCAAAAATGGCAAAAAAACGAGAAAAATAAAAATTTCTCAAAAACGGCACTAACGAATTTGATAAAAATGTTGCTTATTTGTAGCCCTTAATGTACCCTACTATACGCAATAAACCACATGTTTCTAAAAAAATATCGTTTAGGTAATAATAATAATAACTGATTTTAGGGGTTTTTTGCCCAAAAAGGGGGCTGTTTTTCAAAATGTTTCAAAACCTTTTTTGGTGCATCTACACAGGCCTAATTGACATGTTTGGTGCAAATTTGTTCGAAATCGATCAAATAGTTTTAATAATAATAATAATAATAACTGATTTTAGCGTTTTTTGCCCAAAAAGGGGGTTATTTTTCAAAATGTTTCAAAACCTTTTTTGGTGCATCTATACAGGCCTAATTGACATGTTTGGTGCAAATTTGTTCGAAATCGATCGAATAGTTTTAATAATAAAAATTAATAATATTATTATAATATGAATGTGTGTTATATGCATCTAATATTTTCCATGGTATGTCCTACTTTTGCAATTCTAAATAACCACCTCCTATATGCTACTCTTGGAAAGGTATAAAGTTTCAACTGGGAGAAAGTATGTGGCAGTTATCTGGTACCGTTTATTGTATTTTGATTGCCTAACGTCTTTACTTTTACGATATTTAGACTAATAAAGACGGGGGAGCTGCGCATAGCGAACACCAGTAACTACATTCCATTCTACGTTCACCGTACAGTACAGGTCTTACGGGAGATAAGTCATGCTACTACCATTACTGGGAACATCACGTTTATTGCCATAAGGGATGCGTCAACTGTCCGAGCGTTGTATGGGAGTTGATGTTTTTTGGACGGTTAGTATCACTGAGACTGCCGTTTGGATAAGATGGCTTATGGGCGCTCCGTACTGCACGGTGAACGTGAAATCGAGTGTAGGTTCGAACCTACGTTGTATGTTCCAACTGTAACAAACTGGAGAGCGAGTTTAACCACTCCGCAGTCTGGTCTTCATACATATTACTACACCCAGTTCTATTATAGAAAACGTGCGACTGCTATTGCAAACATCCTAACTTCAGATAGCTACGGATGGTTCCAAAGATTTAGTAATATTAATTATTGTACTAAGGAAAAACCACACACGCGATATTTAGTTGATTCTACAATTATTTATTGAGTCTTTCCGGCCATGGTTTCGGCAGTGTCGTCATTTACAAGGCAACACAGACTTTGTAGCTCTACCAAGTAAAAGGAGAATGGAGTTCGACCAAGTACCTTTGATCTATAGTATAAATCGTACATTAATTCTGCTATAATTCATCTATTAAAGATTTCAACAAATAACCAATAACTATTCTTAAAAAGGGGATGCGGAATACTACCCCCGGAAAACTACCCCCCCAGGTGAAACGTGACGTCACGAAATCTGCCAACTAACCAATATGGGAGCCATTAGTTGGCAACTAACCTAACCTAACCTAACCTAACCTGACGTCAAAAATACGTAGGAACCTGCTTGGGGGGGTAGTTTTCCAGGGGGTAGTATTCCGGCGACCCACTTTTGCTAGGGGGGTGGGGGTAGTATTCCAGTCGCGGACACGGCTCCCATATTGGTTAGTTGGCAGATTTCGTGACGTCACGTTTCACCTGGGGGGGTAGTTTTCCGGGGGGTAGTATTCCGCATTTAAGAATTATTCGTTGGATTGAAGATTACAAAACGCATCGAAACTTGAGAGTGCGTGACTGGAAAACTGCCCCCCCGATCTCTGACGTCAAAATGACGTAGGAACCTGCTTGGGGGGTAGTTTTCCGGGGGGTAGTATTCCGGCGACCCCACAAAAATTGACACGGAAAACAAAAATTAATTAAAATAGAATAAATACAAACATTACAAAATTGTTTTTCCTTATGTACTTAAGTTCAGAATCAATGTATAATTGTTAAGCTGTGTGTGTCTGTATTACAATATTTTTTGTTTGAATGTATAATATATTTTTATATAAGTATAGTATAATTTAAAGATTTATACTGTAATAGGTTTAGTATTATTATTATTCCTTGATTTATTGTAGTATTTATTTATTTTTACTTGCATAGTTGGGTATAGTTAATTTTTTTTTAGATTTTGTGTTTTTTTTTATGTATTAAGTGAGGTGCATTTTATTGTTTTATATTCATTTTGTTTGCCCGTCTTTCCTGAGAATCCTCTTTTTCCCTCTTTTTTATGAGCTATGATGTCACCTATTCATATTTCAAATCATGTATTGATTATTTAGTGTTTAAGTTCATGGTTAGTTGTGTTTACATTTTGTTGTAGTTATTTTCAGTGCTGTCTGTATCTGCACGAGTTGGAGTGCGGGAACAAATTAATTTGAAAAAGAAACTAAACAAATATAAACTAAAAACAAAAAGTATACGATTCAATTATAAAATCCCTACACTTTGGCGTAGTAAATGTGGTACATTTTGAATATGTTTTATATTAAAAATGCATACAATGCACGGAATATTAAAATCTTATTTCACAATTGAACTCATAATAAAAAACGAAAATAAAATTATGTACGATACGGCTTTATAGCAATTTAAAAATGTTTACCAAATCCCAAATTTAATTTCAACTGGTAATTTGCAACAAAACTGGTGTGGTGGCCGAGATTCTAAAGGCGTTAGCTCAGTCACCTATATTAGGTACTGATCTGGCTCTAAGCTACCGATTACTCGCACTATACGATGATAGCTACAAAATAAAGTATAAATGGCTTATAAATAGTTTAACAAATGCCATTCGTCCATTTAAAATACATAGCTGAGCTGATTTTAGTAGTTTATTATTGGTACAGTAATCAGCTGACTCTACCTCTATACTTCCATGAAAGCTCAGAGGCCAAACTCTTATTACATAGGTAATTTCTAACTTTTAAACTATTAGTATTTATAATTTTTAGGTTATGTTTTTGTTTAGTAGTAGGCCTAAGTTATACTGCTTAATGTTTTTACCTTTATTATATCTGTTTTATATCCTCTCTCTATTATATTACAAAAATTCATGTCATTCAAGCAAACACTTTGGGCTCTACTGATGCGCATTCGTGAGGATCCAGGCACCGCTTCCCCACCATCCTACCCCGTCGATACAAGAGCCTCTGTCCTAATCAATCGTAATGCCAGTGAAAATATAGAGTATATAGTAATCTATTTGCTATGGCTTCGCCGCGAGTCGCTGCAGATGTTGAGGAGCAAAACGAGTAGAGGACGAGCTATATACAGGAAGAAACGGAAAGAATTGCAGGACGTGTTCTACTGGTGAAAATGATGAAAAAAGTTCCTATAAACGTAGGTCCGAAAACGCTTCGTTTTCCAGATATCCGCCATTTTGTTTTTTTGTACAAAATAATTCATATCTAGAGAACGGTTTTACTGATTGAGTTCAAACTTGGCATGAAGTTTAAGCTGTCAATGATATACCTCAAGGAAAATAAACGATTAAATCCAATCATGCGTTTAAAAATGGCGGCTGTTTGAAAATTTCAAACTTAATTACTCCAAAACCGTACATTTTAACGAAAAATGTCAAAACACCTTTTTTGTAGCCCTTTTTATTCCCTATCGGATGGTGTAACTGTCAAAACAATCGGATGAATGAATCGGTCGAATTTTTTAGTTTGTGCCGTACTTGGAAATCGTGCAAACACCTCTGAACAGAAAATACTGTATACTCCTATTGAAAAATGTGTGTTTATTTCTCTAGTATTTACCGGTGACCCTCTAATTTTTATAACACGGATCCTGAAACACCACAAAGTCGAGCCCAACTTTGGTCGAATTCTGCTGACGAATAAACATTTATTGTAGCCGGGACCACATCCTAACGCGATGTTTTCCTTGTATAAACATTTTGCCGGACCCGTATAGCTTGACCGCAGCACATGGTTAGATCCTTGACCTGCGTCATAACAATCAATACCACGCCGGTTAATTCCAACAATAACATTACATTACTGTTGTAGTAAAAAGTTGTTATCTACACTAATATTACAAAGAGGTAAAATTTGTTTGTATGTAGGGGGTAATCTCTGGAACTACTGAACCGATAGAAAAAAATAGTTTTACCAATAAAAAGCTACGCTGTCGTTGAGTAACAAAGGCTATAATTCATTTTGATAAAAACAATTTTTATTTCAGTATTTGTAAATTTAGTCTGAAAAAATCTCAAGGTAGGCCTATACTGATGAACCAACACATGTATTTTACATTTATTAAAATAGCAACCAATTGAATAAAGTAACAGATAAAACAGCTGTTTGCTCCAATATTTAGATTAACAGCTGATTTTAAACTTTGAAGCAATTATTTTTGTACTTCTAACTTTTAGGTTAGGTTTTTAAAGTGTAGACCTGAGCCTTGCTGGTTCTTTTAATCTTTATTAAAACTGCTGTTATAAAATATACGAAATAATTTGATTTGAACATTTAACCTTATTTACCATCTTAGCTTTGGGGTTATTGTAAAGAAAACATATAACATGATTATGTGTATAGAAGTTTCCAAGGGGGTTGGCGTGCGGAGGACGCAGGGGTTTCCCCTAGTGGTATTTTTACCATTGGGATGTTAGAAACTATCGATTTTACAAAGTTTTAATCGGGGACTACACTTAAACTGATGTAGGCAATGCAAACCAATTTGTTCTTTTTTAAAATTTAAAAAGAAGGCTTACTACACTCTACTTAGGTTTACTTTCTAATAAAAAAATAAATAGTTTTAAATTTAACATGGCTCTTACGAGATAAACATTCAAGATGGCCACCAGTACAGCAGACCCTTAAGATACGAGCATTTAAAGGGAAATTCTTAAAGACACACGCTAAGGAAAGGCATCATTTTTTTAATGTGTGAAAATGGGGGAAAAACTGAATTCACTCCCAGCCCTACAAAAGATAAAACAGCTGATTAGGATCAAAATCTTGGCAACACATGTTTGTTGAACGCATTCACTTTCATTACCGTACCAACCAACTTAGAAAAACAGCTGTTTTATGTAAGGTTAAGTAAATAACACAAACAAAAAATCAACGGAAAAGGTTTAGTGTATTGCAATTAAAACATCTGTTGTTACATATTTTAATTAAAACAGCTCATTTGGATGAAACGCTTAACACAATTTTAGGCCTATACCACGGTATATAGAATACTGACGGTAGGGTTCACGCGCATCTACTCTTGACGTCATCGGTGCCCACTGCTAAGAGAAATAAAAATCATTATTATCGATTGCAGTAGTATTAACAGAGTATATTATTATTATACACATTCTGTGAAAAAATCATCAAGATACGATAATTTACTTTATTTATAAATTATTATTATTAAATTTTTAGTATCGAAAACGTATAAATATACTTTGTAAACAAAATTTTACAATACATTTTTAAATGTACATATCTTTTGATATATATATATATATTCGATTTTAAATATTAAAAAAGATTTGGATTCGCAATAAAATTCTCTATAACTTATTATATTCATAACCCAATACAAAATTAAAATAAATTTCAAATAATACAAAATAAAAAAAATATTGTTCACTATTTGTCGAATTTGAAATAGTAATTTGTATAGGCCTAGTCAGTAAAAGTATTAAAATTTGTTGTAACAATCTGATTTTTTAATATTATTATTAAAGATGTGTTTTCTATATGTGGTTCAAATTTTATTAAAATCGGTTAAATATTTTTAAAGGTATTAAATTTTTACATAAGGCTCCATGAGAAGCTTATGGAGCTTATGAGAAACTGGGCACCGATGACGTCATGAGTTACTGCGCATCCACTCGTGACCCCTACCGTTAGTATTCTATTTACCGTGTCCTATACTAAACCAACACAAAAGCATGTACATTTATTACCATAGTAACCACCTACTTGGCAAATTTAAAATTGGTTAATTTTGTTTAACAACAGCGATTTTATGTTAGGTTTATATCTCCCTATTATAAAAAACATGGCCCTACTGCGCATGCGTCCGGATCTAGTATACCGCATCCCCACCACCCTACCGCAATCCAAGTGCCTCTGACCTAATCAATATTCATTTCAGTGAAAATATCAGAATATACGACATTTGCTTCCCCTCGAGTAGCGACGGTAGTTGGCGAGCGAAGCGAGGAGTTAGTCTAACCAATACATTTTAGGTTAGACTATAGTTTTCTCCTGAATATTGATTAAAATCTCAGCATTCTAGTTAAACTCTCCCTTATCAGCCAATTTCCATAGAAAAATTAGCTATTGCAGTGGAACTTATGGTAAGACCCAAGGTCAGGAGTAGCAAATGCGCACCGATCATGGTCCTCAGAACACGATTTGGGGTGTCATTAAAAATCGTATATATATGTATATATGTGTTCGCACTCTAGCGGCCGCATTCAAGTCCGATTTGGTACACATGTTGGTTATCTACGTCGCTCGGACGAGTTCGTTAGCCAAAAACATCCAACAATCGGAAGCTCGTTTTTTGACCGGAAGTAATTATTTTTTGAGATTTTTCCTACGAGATTGAATTTGTTTTTGAGTTTTTTCTACAAATATAAATGTAGGACGTTATTCTGCACATTTTGTTTTTTTACGCGACCTTATAGCTCGTTTGGTTCCCCCAGAATCGATCAAAACGTAAAATACCATAGAAGTACCCAGTTCAAAGCCACGTGGTGGATTCTACCGTGGGGTTGGCGTGCGAAGCAAGCAATGCATTGTGCATTGGAGATACTCCTAATATGCGGAATGGCGTGCGAACCATTTTGCAGCTATTCAGCACCGTGTTGAATAGATCTATTTCCCGAATTGTTGGTTGAAACCCTAAAACATAGGCCTATAAACTTAATTTTGGAAATTTGCTCAACTCACGTCAGCGGTTCAGCTGCGTGGTCCAATTACTTTAATTGTAGGTTACAATTTTAGTATAATTTAAACTTTAATCTTATATAATTTAAAACAAAAATTTGAGTTTATATTCGTACAACAAGAACTAATTGACATCACAGTCTTCTCGTACACAATTTCTTCAATCGCGGCATTTGAGGTTATAATTTTACTCTGAGCACAGATTGAACACACAGCCTTCTATATAATGTCTCTTCACAGAAGTCAAGAGTCGTGAAATCGATCAGTCTACAGCTTGACAGCAAGTTATATTTCTGCTGAGATTGCGAGCAAGTCTAATCCGAATCATATTATTTGTTGACTATATATTCTTGGCTTGTATAATGTCTTGTTCCGAACAATATAGCGTATATTTGTATTGAATTGGAATTAAACTCACATGGATGGTTTCACGACGTTTTAGGGTTCATTACACTCGGATTTCATTGCTTGAATGTGAAATACAAATTAGATGCAATATTGTGATTACATTTGTCGAGTTACGTTGTTAAAAGAATAAATTGTTTCTACGATAAAACAGTTTTATTGGAGAGGACTTTTTAAAGGGATCTATTAACTTAAATATGAAATAAAAGAGAAAGAATGTTTATGGTGTTAATTTAAGCGGTGAAACTAATAATACAAAATCAACTCCTATAAAAACGAGTGTACGTCGGTGCATACATACGTATGTACGTACGTAAGTAACATATATTATAACAGCTGATTTCACCCATCAGCTGTAATTCTTAAACAAAACCCAGCGTAGATTATACTTTGGGGTGAGTCTACAACTTCAATTATTATAATTCCTTGTGAAGTTGATTTTTGTATATATGAGTTGTAGAACTAAATTTTGTATTTTATTTTACGTTATAAGACTGATTTGCTTTGAAATTATAAACTGTACATAAATACATCCTTTTTTCATCAATATATTCGTCTATACAAATTTAAAGAAGAGATACATTTTCGTTTAACTTCGGAAAAATTCGTACATCTTCGTATAACATATAACCATATTCGATCATTAATTTCTTCACTATAATATTAATCGTTTGATCTATCAATATGAAATAAAAAGCAATTAAAAGATAATATTTTTATCTTCCTTAAAATATATAATAACGTATATAATTTTTTTTTAAACTACAAATGGGCCTACAGTTTTATAATTCTTATAGTTGTACACATTTACCGAGTTAAAAATCACCGAAAGCATAGCCTAGAAAGTAGGCCTAGATAAAGTATGTTGTTTTTAAATAGTATTTACAAAATTATGTACTTCTGATGTGTACCTAATTAATCTGCCTGTGACTTTTTACGGGGCTTACTAGTGTTACAGAAACACTAGTTTTAAAATAAAATGATAAGCAGGGGTTTACTGGTACCGGAACGCACCGGAACGCCGTTCCGGTACTGCTTTTTATTAAATTTTTTAGAGTTTTGTTTTGACGTTGCACTGGACCATCCACTCCCTCAATCACACTCATTCAACACTCGGTTCAGAATTTTACGTCCGCCAATCGAAAAACTTCAAGATATTTCCACACTACAGTGTTTTGCGACTATGCGAGCCAACTACAGTTAAGTATCCCACATTGTCCCTCAGTTTGGAAACGAAATGGGAGCACCAGACACCTTTTTTTGCCAGCTTCGCGGCACACCTTTGATGTTCGGTGAACGCTGCGAAAGGCTACAAACGGCTGTGACAATGGCCGGGACACCGAGGTAGGCTGAAAAAAGGCAGGCAGGAACCGCTTGAAGTAGCGACAGGCAGGACTGCTCAAAATCGCTCGGTCGAGCCCGGCGTCCTATTTGAAAGCTCCCGTTGAAATACTGCATAATCAGTCTTCAAGCGATTTTCGCCCGGCCTGGCTTTCGTGTGAAACCCGCGTAAGAGACCGAAAAGCACCCGGAAAGAGGAAAATATTTAAACGTAGTTACCTGAACACCGGCCACACGGTAATTTAACGCCTGTATTTGTGTGTTGTGTTTTCGTTGCATTTAATTGTTCTTGCATAAGAAAAGTTATTTCTTGCTGTAATAAAAGAAAAGTAATTTCTTGCTATAATACGTAAAATTTGTTTAGGTTTACAGTCTTTTACCGAGGACTTAAATTTCTGACAAATTCTATTGACTTAATAACAGACATTTTGCCAAGTTTTTGCTTAAAATTGTATGTCTCTAAAACTTGCTATGTGCTATATACAAGTACAAAAATAGTCACATATAGATCTACATGTGTACTTTTCTTATAAAAGTAAGTATACTATCTACAGCCTTAAACTCGGCAAATGTACGTAAAATAGGAGTTTTAGAAGTGAACATTTCTAAAATTTCCGGCGGAGTATTTTTGTTCAGTTCCGGCAGCGTTCCGGTACTGGAAAACTTACGAGTAAACCTCTTATGATCTATATATATAAAATTCAATGTATGTACGTTTGTCTGTATGTTTGTCCTTTATGCGTTACCAAACCGTCCATCCGATTGCTTTGAAATTTTGCATAGTAACACAGGTTAACCCTGGGAAGGTTTTAGGCTATTTACCAAAGTCCTAGGACACTAGGGCTACGCCCCAGTGGCCCTCTAAGTTTCAATGTTAATCTTATGGAAGGTCAATCTTAAGGAAGAAGAAGAAATATTTCTTTTGATTTCATCAGAAACAGCTGTTCGTATGAAAAGCTTAAAACAGCTGATTTTGATCAACAGCTGATTTTGATCAACAACTGATTTGGATCAAAAACTGAATATAATTTTAGGTTAGGTAAATCAAGCAATGAGCAGAATCCCATTATAATTTACATCGGCCCTCAGGGATACGAATTACAGTCTTTCAAAGTTTCAAATTAAGCAATAGCGAAACATTGCCGGGTCAGCTAGTAAGTTATAAAAACAACAAATAGATAAGTTAAAAAACCAACTGGGCACGCTCGCAGAGTTTTATTAAGGGCCCTGTCCATTTGGATCCATTTTATTAGGATGTAGGCCTAATTAGAACCAACGTTTAGGTCGCCATCCAGCAAGTACTCTGGGACAAATATTAAATATAGGAAAACATTTAATATAATTTTTTATAAAGTTAACAAAATTAGTTTCCAGCCGACAATTTCAAAATTTATTGGAACACGTTACTACACTCATCAATGTTTTAATCTGATAAACTACACTTTAAAATAAACACATCTGTAGACATTATGAGTTCCGATAAAATTAGTTTAAAATTAGGCCTAGAAGTTAGTACACTTTAAAATAAATACATCCATAGACATTATGAGTTTCAATAAAATTAGTTTAAAATTAGGCCTAGAAGTTAGTTTCTATCTATTACAAAAAATGCCTGTCATTCACGCAAAAACTCTAGCCCAACTGCGCATGCGTTAGGAGCTAGGTCTAGGATAAGTGCCTCTGTCCCAATTGGAGGTGTGCCAACCAGTTCTTTTATACAAACAGTTTCGCTTGCAACAGTTCCGATCGTGAAACAATTTAATTAAACTGTTGCAAAACAACAGTTTGGAAAACAAAATATTGCCGTTTTTAAAGTCCCTTCTACTGTTCTTTGGCAACATTTTATATGAAATATTGATCTTAAAATTTCCAGTTAATCGAATATTATAATTTAACGGCACAATTAAAAGCAACACTTTTTGTTTTCTGTCTAAATTGAAAATACACTTTCTTATAAATGTTAGGTGAAACTAATTAGCCAACAAACCTAAGAAAATTATTCAAATATCAAACAAAACCAAACTATTTGCAAAACTCAAAAACACAACAAAACGAGCACGCAAAGATCACAGACAAACAACAGATCTGAAACGGTTTGCAATTACCAAGTGTTTGTTGCAGACTACAGACGGTGGAAGACAACAGACGACCCACATGGTTGAAACTGTTGTTGGAAGCTTGCACGTTTGTTTGTTGTGTACGTCTCTGTTTCGAATTCGTTGTACACGACTCTTGCAGTCGCAACAGTCGAAACACCGCTCCAGGCGAAACAGTTTAGCTGTGCAACAAATAAACTGTTGCAGTTCTTTCGGGTCCCCTCTAGTCCTAATCAATCATCATATTCGTGAAAATATCAGAGTGTACAATAATCAGTTTGCGTTTACTTCGCCGCTAGTCGTCGTGAGAATGAGGCGCAACACTCTAATTTAATATAACTGAATTCGTCACTTTGTTCTGTACTTGCAAAAATGAGACAAATCGTTTTCAATAATCTACAGAGCAATTAATCAAATAAAAGTTAGGCCATTTATGAAAAGTATAAGTTTGAATTGTAATAGGTTATAAGAGTATTTTAAAACGCCAGGTTACTGACTCTAACGAATAACACTTACAATAATTTGCTTCTTCTATTGAACAAATTTCAGCAGATGGTAGCATTTACCAGCATTTTCTTGAATCTTTTCCGGTTCATACCTGAAGGCTAGATAAAATGACAAATAAGTTGCAGTTGAGTGTAGGAGTTTTGCCAACGGGTATCAGGTAGAAAGGGTCCCCCATCCGCGAATTCCTCATACTGCGGAGTTTTGCCATCGGTTGGGGGTGGGCGCGAGAGGGGGAGGGGGAGAGAGAGAGATTCCTGTAGAGAAGAGAGACAAAGAGACTCTTCTAGCGATTATAAAAGAAAGAATTCTGCCAGGTACAAAAATCATAAGCGATTGTTGGAAAGCATATGAATGCTTAAGTGTATACATACTATTTACGTTTCTTCATATTATATAATTAGAATTAAAAAAAACTAGAGGACTTACCTAAACTTTTTAGTCACAGTATTTTGCCGATAACAGTATGATTATAATATTTGTATAATTATAATATTTCGTCGTATTATCACTTTATATAATTAGAATTAAAAAAAACTAGAGGACTTACCTAAACTGTTTAGTCACAGTATTTTGCCGATAACAGTATGATTATAATATTTGTATAGTTATAATATTTCGTCGTATTATCACTTTATATAATTAGAATAAAAAAAAAAACTAGAGGACTTACCTAAACTGTTTAGTCACAGTATTTTGCCGATAACAGTATGATTATAATATTTGTATAATTATAATATTTCGTCGTATTATAATTACGAGAAATGTGGATGCTCTTTAATAACGGTCGTCAACCCCAAGCGTAGACAACCCTGACAATCGCTCTCTCTCCCTCCCTCACACTCTCTTTCTCCCGCCCCCACCGTTGGCAAATCTCCGCACTAAGAGGTTGCCGACGGCATCCCCCCATCTACCTGACACCCGTTGGCAAAACTCCGGTTCCCGTTGCAGTTATGGAAACTTATCCATATATTTTTTATTTTGAGTAAATCTGGCTACAAAAGATTTTGAAAATAACACAATCGTATAGTTTTGATGATTTTTAGTAAGTTACACCTTTTTAGATAATAGCATCACATATATTATTTCTCAAGGCCATTTTTTTGTCGGTACGCCATAACTTCCTTATTAATTCATCATCAAATTACATGAATTAGGCATCATTTTAATGATTTATTTTTGTTTTTTGGCTTATTGAACTGGATATATTTACATAAATACCGTAATTCCTTGTACTGCTCGCAGTCCTGTTTTTATCACGTTTCGCCTATTTTTTCAGGCAATTTCAAACCGTTTATAAACAAATTTTAAAAATGATTTGCATTTGTTTAATGCGCGTAAAAAAACTATAAATTATACACAAACACTCCACAAACATTAACACAAAAACACAAATACACGTAAGGGGGCATGAATATGCCGATGTAGTTTATTTTAAAGTAGCAACTCGCACACGTGCACCCCGGCCCGTCCTTGTCTCAGTACTGATTTTTCTCTGTAGTTTTATTTATTTCGGAGATTGAAAGGTTCGGCTCTGATAATACTGTCAAACAAAGCATTGGATTGGAAATGTATCATTTTAAAGCTTTCCTTAACCGCTACACCGGAAAAATACACAAAGTACAATTATACGAAAAAAAAAAGAAATAAAGAATCCGAAAATAACAGTGATGTAAGATCAAGTCAGTTGTAGGGATATTTTCCTGGAGTTGGCAACACTGATGATCTTTACTTCAACCCTTACCTATGCCCATGACGCACTAAATACGCACTATACGATACTAAATATATGGTGTGTACTTTAATTAAGTGGAATTTAAGTAAGTTAGAATGCGAATGCTTCGCACGGGTCAGCTAGTATTATAATGTTGTTTAATTGATATATGTAATAATAAAAGTAATTGAGTAATTGAGGGCTCCGCTAATTGCTCAATCCCCTCACCATCACTTCCAGCGACAGGCGGCGAAGCAAATGCAAACAGATTATGTTATAGTCTGAAATGTTCACGGAAATGACTACTGATTAGAACAGACTATTTGGGAAGGAGATACTAAAATATGTTTACAGTTTTGACTATTAGAATAACACGCGGTAGCACACTTTTGAATTTATGTCTAACTTGAGCTTGATGACTTTTTTAGTTTCAAAGAAATTTGTCTGTGACGGACTGACGGCCATAAAGGCAAATGAGTTATCCTATGAAAGTAATGTTTTTTTCTTTTTAAGATACATGCAACACAAATTTCAAAGACCCCAAATGTAAAAGTGCATTGTCTAACTACGGTCAATTTAGGCCGTCTAAAGGACAAAAGTTCCAGTTTTGTATTTATTATTGGTGCTATGGACGATTCAAACACTTTATTAACCGAACCAGACCCAAAGTATTTGAGAATGGGCCATAAAACTGCCTTCTCACAAACTACCAAAGTTAGCAATCCGTTCCGGGGGTGACCAGAACACTAATTTATGCTTCAAGAAGCACGACTAACAAACCAGGGTCTGACGCGTGGGAAGTCGATGGAACACCAATGCACTCATCGAAGTAAGTTAATGATTTCCTCCTGGTAGCGAAAGGCGATCAGGAAACTCGTGTAGACCGGAGGTAGGTCACTGCGCATGTCGCGAAGGATCAAATCAGAACAGGTTACTGAAAGGTTTATTTCTTTGTTTATCACGATCAACTGTAAAACTATTTATCCGGTTTTGATGAAACGTTTTTCAAGAATTTGCCAACTTGGTTACATTGATTGTTTCATTAATTTTTTTTTTTGAAAGTTGGTTGGTTTTTGAGCTTAACGCACCAAAATGTTTGTTATTCCAGTGACACATCTGTACAGAACATCCTTTATCTGTAGTTACTACAATGCTGCGTTGCAATGCAGGACTCTTGCAGTTTTTACATAAGTATGAGCCGGCGACGTTCTTAGTAAATAAACTCTGCCACTCGGATATGGTAGCTGCGATAAAGGTGATGCATTTCTAATAAAGAGCGTAGACAGTCTAATATATGTTATTAAAAGTGTAAATTCTTTTTCTAATTCAATTGCTAGTTAACTAATTTTGCGTCAGCTGCATTATGGATTGCTTCATCCTATACCTGTAGACGATATCTCAACCTATTTGCTCCAAATCAGCGGACATCTTTCGCGGACTTTAGTATAGAGTAGGAGTGGCCACATGCGGCTCTTTTTGAAAGAACAACAATATAAAATCAACGGATAAATGCTGATCGTAAAATAATGAACGATTAACAAATTTATTTGTATACGATTAACAACACAATTTCGATGTCATACAAATTATAAACGAAATAATTTGACCACGCTGCTGGACTGTCTGTGTATACGCAATATATTAGTAGAATTTGTTTCCTCCTAGTGGCCTCGCGAGTTTGCAACACTTTGCTTCGAACCGGGTACTTTTATGGTATTTTACGTTTTGGTCGATTTTCGGGGAACCAAGTGAGCTATAAGGTCGCGTAAAAAAACAAAATGTGCAGAATAATATTCTACATTTATATTTTTAGAAAAAACTCTAAACAAATTTCATTCTCGTAGTAAAAATCTCAAAAATAGTTACTTCCGGTCAAAAAACGTACTTCCGGTTGTTGGATTTTTTTTGGCTAACAAACTCGTCCGAGCGACATAGACAACCAACATGTGCACCAAATTTGAACCAAATCGGACTTAAAATGCAGCCGCTAGAGTGCAAACACATATATACATATATGATTTTTAATGACACCCCAAAATGTGTTCTGGGGACCATGATCGGTGCTCATTTGCTACTCCCGACCTTGGGTCTTACCATAAGGGTCACTGCATTAGCTCATTTTTCCAAGGAAATTCGCTAATAATAGGTAATTTGAATTTTTAATTTGAAAATATATTAAAGTGCAATAGTAAGCAGGATGAATTGTTTAAAAGTTAGCTTGATTATTTGTTAATGTTGATCGCACTAGTCGGTAAATGTTAGTCTGTGTTCGGATTTAATACATTTTAGAGTCGAATAAAGGCTTCACAGGAATAGGCAAACATATCAGTCAGAAAGCACTTTATTTTTATTGTTGGACGTTTTTATTCCTGAACATTCTTCCAAAAATCAATACTAGAACTAACACTTTGTTTTACTCTTTCAGTCCTCCGTCCTCTTGATGTTCTAGCGTTCTCGTAGCCCTAGTTCTTCAGACACTATTGGCTTTGAAGTGAGACATCATCAATAAAGAGAAAATGGAAATAATGGGTTTAGGCTGGACATTAATGATTTAATTCTTCTGCGAGTCCTTTAATCCTCAAACATGTGACAATTTGTCGCTAGTTCTGCCGGGAAAACCAGTATCTTTGTTTGATTAGATAAGGTTTTTTTATTAATAATTAACCGTCGAATCCCAAGCTTGAAAATGTTTTAATTTTTATTGGACGTAAGGCATAGTGATTTTCCAAAGTGATCCTCCCCTTTTATCTGAAACTCAATATTTCCGTTCCATAAATGGCATCGAAATCCAAAGCGAAGGAGAACTAAGACACTACAAAATATCACTCAAACTAAACAAACTACTTTACCGGAAATCCATTTATATCACCTAAAAATAACATATACCAAATTTTAGCTCTGTACCTTGTAGCTTTGAATATATAACCTATAGGTTATATATTCAATGCTTGTAGACAGTTAGTGGAATTTATATTTTATTGTATGACATGGGTAGTTACCCCATTTTTACCCCTTGGAGGGTAGTGACTGAAATTCGATTAGTTTATTTTTTATATTGTGAATTTATGAAATAAATGTTTCAAATTTCAGCTCTTGCTCTAAGAGAATTCAAATAATGAATATTTATTGTTTTTGGGGTTGTTATAGACGTTTTTATCCCTTAATCAAATAATTAAAATTTAAAGGCAAGTGTACGAATTTATATTATTTTAAAGAGTAGTTATCCCCCCCCCCCATGTTACACATTAGACTCGAGTAAACGAAGTGGAAATATTTTTTCTATCCTTTTATAATAATCACCGTAAAATTTATACATTATGTGCCAAATTTCAGCTCTCTAATTTGTAGAAAGTTAGTCGACTATTTATATTTATTGTTTGTGTTTCTATTTTAACTCCTTAGACGGTAGTGTCTAAAATTTTATTGGTTTACTTTAACTGTGTAACATTATTTATAAAACAAATTAACCAAATTTCGGCTCTCTAGTGTCAAGGGAAGTAAGAGTTATAATTTTTCACATAGCAGGAAACAATTGCGCAAAATTACAGCTCTTTATTCTCATGGAAATTAAAGGTGTATTGTTGTAGGGTAGTTACCCCATTTTAACCTCTTATATGTAACTAATCGATATATTTTACACTTTTGGTGATTAATCACTATGCTAAATTTGATTCCAATCTGTCAAACGTTGGGGCGTGAATACTGAACACGCATACAAATTGGATCAAACATATACCTACAGAATTTTCCTCTTTTACTTTCTCACTATACTGTAGTATAGAGAAAGTATAGTGACCGCAAAAAAAATAGATGTTGAGATTTTTGTGGAAATATCCGTTTTGGGACCCCCTGAGTCCAAAAAAGTGGTTTTTACAAAACTGTCTGTATGTGTACAAAGCTAGAGCGAAAACTATTTGACCGATTTCAAACAAATTTACACCAGACATGTCAAGTAGGCCTGTATTGATTCACGAAAAACGGTTTTGAAATTTTTTAAAAACAACCCCCTTTTTGGCAAAAAAAACAGCAAAAAATCAGTTATTATTTTTTATAAAAAAAATGGCTCTAACGATTTTGATAAAATTTTGCTTATTTGTAGCCTTTAAAGTACCCTATCATATGCAAAAAACCGAATCTTTCTAAAAATTCTCGTTTAGCTAATAACAATAACTGATTTTTGGGGTTTTTTGGCCATAAAAGGGGTTGTTTTTCAAAAATTTTCATAACATTATCGTCGTGCATCTACACAGGCCTAATTGACGTGTTTGGTGCAAATTTGTTCGAAGTCGATCGAATAGTTTTCTCTCTAGATAATAATATTAATATTTATTAGTTAATCTCCTACTTTAAATAATCTCAACTCCTACCCCACCTACAATTATGAAGTCACAGTGAATCTGTTTAATAATTTAAATATGTTTGTGAGGAAGTATGTCCCAGTTACTGGTACCGTTTATTTATGTAGTGTAGGTAGATAGATAATTATAATGACTAATAGTTTATCTTGCGCCTTCTTGCAGATTTCTCACTCCCTCTTTTGAAGAGTAATTTCCAGATTTCACAGTACTTCTCTTCAAGTGCTACAGTTAGGCCTAAACTTTTCAGATGATAATGTTACAATGTTGCCATTTACGTTGTGTACAACAAGACGTAGCGGAAGACCGGGTAGTATTGTTTCATTGACATGTATTTTAACTTATCAGTTTTCCCGATCTAACAGTCCTTAAAATAGAAGCAAGGCCAAATTATTCGTGTTCGCCAGTATATTCAGAACAATTATTGCAACGAAGGCCGGAACAAACAATTATCTGTTTTAAATTTCTGTTTAGGTATTTGTCAGCATACAGGTGTTCATTTTTAAATTGGCCACATTTTTTTACTGAAAACTAACATATTTAGGCAACTTTTGTTGTTGTCAATGTCAACTAGTTAGGGATCAAAGTAATGTACCAAATAACTAATTAGAATGTCTTATTAAAATTTTTTGAAATTTATTGAATTAATCCAGCAGCACCAGAAAAAAGTCATAGTGATTACCCAAGGATTGGGCCTTGAAAAGACCAACAGCTAACGTTGCAAGGCTGTATACACGTTGTTCTAACATAAGGTTGAGTCAGCGCCGTTCTTATTAATTCAACTAACACTCGGGGAATACGTTAGCTACGATAAAGTTGATGCCTTCAGATTAAAGACAGTTAAAAGATGACTATTTTGTTTGTTTGATTTCCTTATTTATTTTATTCGTATCTTAATAATTTGGTTTATGCATGCTCAATCGGACTCGGCATGATCATGGTCGTTCTTTAAATTAAAAATTACTCGAGACTGACTCTAACTTGTGTACACTGTGCTCTACGTTATTGGCTCCAGCTCAACGTACCTGTTCTATTTCCATATCTGCCTTACTGGTTTAAAATTGGTTTAAGTAAAATTGCTTAAACGCACTTATATAATAGTAACCTAACATCACCTAACCTAACCTAACCTAACCTAGCACGCAACGGTTCCTATTAGATAAGAATAACAGATAAATAAATGTAGAGTCCGCTTTATCCGGCCTAATATGACGGAGTACCAGGCCGGATACCATAAAAGCCGGTTAATCCGGTATAAGGGTTAAAATAAGCCAATAATCGTACATGAGAAAACTTTACAGTACGACTGTAATTTAAATTGGAATCATTCAATAAAACAAATAGATGGACCAAATCTTGGGGTTTATTATAGTAGATACAACCATTGTTACAAGTGTAACATATTTGAACTAGAGTACTGTACGTACAATATTGTATAAAAACCTAAAACAAATTTTGCATTAAAAGTTGTATAAAAATGATGGAGCAAATTAAAATTTTTAACTTTGTCATCACTACATAGCAGGTGTTCTTACGTGTTGTAAGATGTTTTCGGATCGCTTAGATAGTGCTTAATTTATTTCATTATATTCTGTGGATGCTGGGCTGAATAATTCGAGGGGTCGGATAAAACGAGGCCGGATAAACCGGACTTTACTTTACACGAATATACTGGCTGTTTCAACTTGGTTCATAAATTATCTGCATTATTTTTATGTCTAAACAATGCAAACGAAGTGGGTCTACTAGTTATTATCTAATGTAAACTATTTATTGGTATGAGGGAATTCGGAGGGAAATATCCCGTTCTGTGTCAGGTATAAAAGTTGGTGAGTTTGTATGTCGCCGACACCCCGGCCTGTCCCTTGTTTTTATACCTGTACCTTGTTGGTCATTAGATATGACCCAAAAAAATTGGGCAATTTGTACGTAGGCACAAACATCTCGTAAAGTTGACAAAGAGTCTGTCCTTTTCCGATTGACAAGCTGGACTCGTTGTCTCCCTTGTAACTGGCTCCCTGCTTCAATTCGTCCGTATACGCTACATTAGTGTTTAAGTAATGAAATTATATTTTACTGCAATATCGTTTAAAAATCAACAACAAATTTGAAGAAAAAAAACAACCGTTTGGTAAATTACAGAATTAATAAAGCAAGCCTCCTGCAAAACAAATCTCTATCTGCCGCTGGAGCGTAGACAAAAGTCTGATACAATAAAGAACAGCTTAGCTTTATACAAGTAACTCCAAGTGTTAGAGATAAGTAATGATGGAACGAACGAACTATTGTGTGCGTTGAAGGCTTTAGTTGGCACCAATAAGTCAATGGTGCGTGGACAAACTATCGTACGACCTGAAAACATTTTGACCGGTATTTGTACATCTCACAATCGAAAGCTCGATGAATTGTATTTTAGAGAAGTATGTTTGTATTATATGTCGAAATCCTGACATTCACGCAACAACTCTGGTCCTGGTGCGCATGCGTCAGGGTCTAGGTTACCGCCAACCACATCACCCTACCCCGATCCAAGTGCCTTTGTCCTAATAAATCGTCATTTCCTTGAAAATATCAAAGTATGGAATAATCTGTTTGCATTTGCTTCGCCTGGAGTCACCGCGAAGGTTGATGAGCGAAATAAGCAGGGAGGGGAACCCACTAGTGATTCAACTAAACCAATATTTATCCGATTTCGATGATACTGTACCAAATATGTTTAGTGATGTACATTCATTTTTATTTACCATTACCAGTTACTTGTTTTTACTTTATACCAGTTATTCTAATGAAGACGGGGGAGCGAGCAAATGAAATGCATTTGTATAATGCAGAAAGTACGCAACTGTGTTGGAGCAGACTTGACAACCACCTTTAACCACTGCGCTACTCCCCTACACCTTAATTGTGTGCGTTGGATAAACAGGTAGATATGCTTTACTGGCTGAATACTCACTGTTAAGCATTTCAGTAGTGACACTATATGGAACCTTTTCATTACATACACAAATTTGCCATGGTTTTTAATGGTTATGGTCTTCGGCAAGGAGAAAGTTTCGGCACTTTGTTGTGTTATGCCCCCTACCACATGTTTGGGTCGCATCGTTCTCGGCATGTTAGGGTAATAAATATCTTTTGTCTAACTATTTCCTCCTATCACAGACAGTTCTTGTCACACCATCAGTTTATCTGTAAACAGTCCCCTCATGTCGAAGAGGTTGTAAAAGTGTTAAAAACACAAGGGGTCTTGGACGAGAATAGAGGACTTCGGTTTGGTCTAGAAGTAATTTTGTTAGTGAAGCTGTGTTATAACCCCATGCTGGTAGAAATATTTTTGATTGTTTTGAAAAATAGGTTTGTTTTGAAGTTTTGTAAATAAATTGTCATTTCATTAAAAGTCAAAATTCCAAAGCAAGAATCATTTTTCAAAAACAAACTGTAACTATACCAATATAAATTTATACCTGTTAAGTTTAATACATTGTTTTGCCTAAACTTTAAACTAAGTTAAAGTATACCAAAGCTATGAGGGGTTGGCGTGCGAGACACGCAGGTCTACAACGTTGATAAATTCATAAGTAGAACCACTAGTTTTTTAGTTTATTTATTTATTTTTTAAAGAGTGTTATACATAGTTTACTTACAAAATATTCATCTTAATATGAGGTTGAAGTCAAAGCTTACTTATAATTTATATTTCAAGATACAAACCACAATTTCGTATTAAATTAAACTCACTTTTGTGCAAATTAACGATTCAATGAAACGTTATTCACCATTTTCAAAACAACCAGGTAGAATGTTCTTTCTCTTGGAAAGTCGTAACAAGGACTCCTAAATTCTTTGACCTTAGATATTTTTCATTAAATGCATTCTTTACGAGATATTTACCCCAATGAACTTGTGAAAGGTCGTCTTTTGGAAACGATTGTTGAACCTTTGTCCAACAAAATTACTTAATAAATTACGGTATTATTTGTCTGTGGGTTGAACATTTATTTTCGCTAAAAAAACTTTGCCGTGAGAAAATAAATATGATTCAACTTATACGAAATTATTTAACTAAAAAAATACCTGCTTAATTTCTTTTAGGCTTTGTATTTTGAATAATACGGGCAATTGTTCTTTTTTCAAAATTACCTGTAGCAATAAAAAATAAACGGTACCAGGAACTGGCACATACTTTCTCACAAATACATTTAGATTACTAAACAGATTCACTGTGACTTGTAGGGTGGGGTAGGAGAGTTTTTTTTATTAAAGTTGGAGATTAACTAATAAATATTATTATTATTATTATCTAGAGAGAAAACTATTCGATCGATTTCGAAAAAATTTGCACCAAACACGTCAATTAGGTCTTTATAGATGCACATAAAAAGGTTTTTAAATTTTGTTTAAAACAACCCGCTTTATGGCCAAAAAACCCCCAAAAATCAGTTATTATTATTATTATTAGCTAAACGAGAATTTTTAGAAAGATGCGGGTTTTTTTTATATGGTAGGGCACATTAAAGGCTACAAATAAACAAAATTTTATCAAAATCGTTAGATCCGTTTTTTTATAAAAAAATAATAACTGATTTTTGGGGGTTTTTTTGGCCAAAAAGGGGGTTATTTTTCAAAATTGTTTAAAACCCTTTTTCGTGCATCTATACAGGCGTACTGGACATGTCTGGTGCAAATTTGGTTGAAATCGATAGAATAGTTTTCTCTCTAGCTTTGTATACATACAGACATACATACAGACATACAGACATACAGACATACATACAGACATACACACAGACATACAGACAGACATTTTGTAAAAACCACTTTTTTGGACTCAGGGGGTCCCAAAACGGATATTTCCACAAAAATCTCAACATCGATTTTTTTTGCGATCACTATACTTTCTCTATACTATAGTATAGTGAGAAAGTAAAATGATAATACCCGCTATTAACTGCTTTCAAGGCTGTCGCTAAAACAAATAAAGCTATTCAAATTTACTAACAAACCAAATTTTGGCATTGAAAAGGTATAAAAATTCTAGAAAGAATTCGTTTATCCATTAGGCCTATACTTTTCTTACAATAAACAGTTTAAATACATCGACGAGCACTGTTGGGATAAATTCATACTAAGTAATTGAAATCCGAAAAACCTATAACTGTACAACTTAAGTTGTAGTCATTGGCTCTAAAAAGTTAAAAGAAAAGAAGATAAATAATGAAAAGCTCTAAGAACGTTCTAGGCCTGCTACATCGTATTATGTTTGTGTATTACGTTTTTTGAAAATAACAGAAAAGGCTATGAATATTTCCAAAAACTACAGTTTACCTTATTTAGCGCGTACGAAGTCTATTTTAAAATAGTATACTAAACAAAATGTTGACAATTAAAAGATCTACAAATTTACTAAAAACAAATGTCTTGTGTAGGCTATACCAGCTATTACTTTCAATCTGAAAACCTATGGTTGTTTAGGTATGCAATTTAAACAAATATTTGACCATTATATATGCCGTTATATATTGTACAATATAATATATTATATAAAGAAACAAATTTCGCTGCCTTTACATAGAAGTAGGTCATTCTAGAGGAAGTATATAAAGCAGAAACAAATCTGACCTCTGGACCAACAACCAGTAAACGTACTACGTGGTGAATTACCTGAAGGATGAAAAGAGTTAAACTTACGTTCAGTGAATTTTAAAATCCATCCATTTCCGCCATACAGACTTTAACCCACAAAAAACTTCTAAATGACAACAAAAGACTAGTTGTAAATGTGTGCTCAGTGTATATGAAACATGAAACATATTGTTATAAACTATAAAAGTTTTAAGTTTGTTCATTGAAACTGAAAAACTGCTTAACCAATTTTGATGACACTTTTACTGATGAATTAGGCAATGTATTTTGAATAGTATAGGCTATATTTCATAATGTATTTTCAGAATACAGCAGTGAACAATATTTGAAAATACTGGAAAACGCAGACCTAAACCATTAAAGCTAATTAAAACAATCATTGGAAACTGCCTTCACTAGCCAAAAAATTTAAAGTTTTATCTTAATGTTGTTCTAAAAAAATAAGATTTATTGGTGAAACCCAAAAGCTTTACTTCAAAGCGGGAGAGTCTAGGGACATTGACAACATAGACAAAAAGACTAATTACATCCTGACGAGCAGAGCACACACGCCTTGAAAAAGAAAGAAAAATCCTTACTTACTGAGTGGAAAAGTTCAGGCACACTAAAAATATAGTCAAACAAGTTCCTCGTGAATATCCTCACATGAGGAGGCCAAGTACATTTTCATGTAGACCAAAAGCCTTACTTCTTGATGGGAAGGGCCCATGCACAATGGCAATAAAAACAAAGTTATTTTCTATCGGGAAGGGCATAATGATGATACAGACAAAATCTTTACTGTTTGATAGGAGAAGCTCAGGCAAATTGAGAATAGAGACAAAAAGCCTTACATCCTGGCGGGAGGGGCACAATAATGATTCAGACAAAATCCTTACTGTTTGATGGGAGAAGCTCAGGCAAATTGAGAATATAGATAAAAAGCCGTACATCCTGGCCGGAGGGGCACAATAATGATACAGACAAAATCCTTACTTCTTAATGGGAGAAGCTCAGACAAATTGAGAATAGAGACAAAAAGCCTTACATCCCGGCGGGAGGGGCACAATAATTATACAGACAAAATCCTTACTTCTTGATAGGAGAAGCTCAGACAAATTGAGAATATAGACAAAAAGCCTTACATCCTGGCGGGAGGGGCATAATAATGATACAGACAAAATCCTTACTTCTTGATAGGAGAAGCTCAGACAAATTGAGAATATAGACAAAAAGCCTTACATCCTGGCGGGAGGGACATAATAATGATACAGACAAAATCCTTACTTCTTGATGGGAGAAGCTCAGGAAAATTGAGAATAGAGACAAAAAGCCTTACATCCCGGCGGGAGGGACACAATAATGATACAGACAAAATC
>JAGFPH010000458.1:455877-478698 GCA_018207615.1 Philaenus spumarius
ACTCAAAATTTCCGATTGCTTCAAAAGATATTTTGGGCAAAGTTAGTATCGGTCCCCAAAGGATATTTGTTTGTAAACACAAAAGCTAAAGAGGGGGGTGGGACTTTTAAGACACCTGGTATATGTACTATGTACTATGTAGGCCTAAATGGAAACAGTTCGATTATAGAATTAGACGAACCCACTATGCGTTTTTGGGCCAGGGAATATGGTTCTGAAGTAGTTTTTTTAATTCCTTTATTCATATCTGCGAGCGAAGCCCCGGGTTAGTACTTTATAAAGTTTCAAAAGTATTTATTACCAAGTCAGGAAAGGATTCGATTTTATATGAAGTGAAAAGTACTTACTAGATAACGCGTTTTACATTTTTGTTTAAAGACAAAAGGTGATATTTTTAGTTACATAATTTCAACTGCATTGTATGCCACCATTTCGGTTATATGGCCTCACAAAAATATCTACGACTCTTTTGTAATTTTATGCCTATCTGAAAGTTTTTTATACTTTTAAAAATTCCACCACTTTGGTGATAGAGGAAAAATTCCAACTTATAAAAGAAACCTCAAGCGATCAGTTCAAAAAGGGGGTTTCTCCCTTTAAGTGTATACAACAGTTAAGGCGAGGGTGGGGACTTAATGTACGCCCTGTATAAAACCATTATATATATATATTATACATATAAAAGCCAAATCCACTGACTCACTGATCACGATTTCTCAAAAACTACTGAACGGATTGGAACGAAATTTGGTATGTAGCTTCCTCTAGGGTCATAGGTGCTCACTAAGAAAGGGTTTAAAAAAATTTGAAATCTTAGGGGTTTTTTGGGGGGATCAAAGTTACTAAATAACGATTTCTCCAAAACCATTGAACGGATTGAAATGAAATATGGTATGTAGCTTCCTCTAGAGCCGTAGGTGTTGATAAGAAAGGGTTTAAAAAAAAAAATCGAAATTTTAGAGGGGGTTTGAGGGGGTCAAAGTTAATAAATCACGATTTCTCCAACACCACTGAACGGATTGGAACGAAATTTGGTATGTAGCTTCCTCTAGGCCCCTCGGTGCTCGCTAAGAAAGGGTTTAAAAAAATTGGAAATTTTAGGGGAGGTTTGGGGGAGGGGTCAAAGTTACAAAACATCCCCATAAGAAATACATAGTGTAATATATTTATTAATATAGTATATTTTTTGTCAATATACATTTAGATTTCATTTGTCTATCCGTGCAAAGCCGGATCGGGCCAGCTAGTCTATATATATATAAATTTCAAGTTGGCCACCATATTGAAAAATGGCAGCAGATATTTTCCAAGTTTTTAGTAAAGGTTTTCCGTTTTAAGTTTGTTAATAGAAAAGTAGAATAAAAGATCCTATTTGTGGTCATTAAAATAAATACAACTTAAATATGGTAATATGTGTGAAGCATATGTTTAATTTAGGACAAAACATTACGACCAATTGATCCACAAAAAGGTTAGCTTCAATGATGATTGGGATAGAGTATTATTTCGGTAAATGTGTTCATGTACTGAACGCTTTTCATAAATTTCGTTTACGGTAGGAGATTTTTCAAAGTTTTCCAAAGTTCACACCAATTGATTTTCATAATGTTGGAGCTTAATCTAATTCATCACGAGATTGAAATGGTCACTCATATGTCCGCGTTGCGGTGAACTACCTGTCGAGGCTGTTCAAACCACTGACTGCTTTAAGAAGCGCTCATCGTCAAAACCTGTTGTTTGTTGGTGGGTCATCCAGCCAGTCAGCCAGGTCATTCAGTCAAATATAAAAACATGAATGAAATCTTACAAACAGGTCTTCAGGCATAATGAGATTCACTATCAGGTCTTTTTAGTGTTATTTCTGTAACAAATTTGTAGGTAGTTTTAGTATCTGTTGTTCTATTTGAAATAAAGAGTTCCTAGTACAAGAAGTTTGGAGCTAAAATCCTAAGGGCCTGGTGCACTGGTAACTGTTTGATAGAAGATTTATCTCAGACTTATCGTTATCAGACAACATCATTGTGAATGTTTTAGTTTTCGGAAAAAAAAACTCTCTATCTCTTTCCATAGTTATGCAAACCTTATTAAAAAAAAGTAAAAATATTTCAGTCAGTTGAGCCACCTTGGATTAGAAATGAAACAGTTACATAAAGGGTGTTTCAAAATACTGTTGCAACATATCGGAATCTTATCTATATATATAAGCCAAATCCACTGACTCACTGATCACGATTTCTCAAAAACTACTTAACGGATTGGAGTGAAATTTGGTATGTAGCTTCCTCTAGGGCCATAGGTGCTCACTAAGAAAAGTTTTTTAAAAAATCAAAATTTTAAGGGGGTTTGGGGGGGGTTCAAAGTTACTAAATCACGATTTCTCTAAAACTACTGAATGGATTTTAATGAAATTTGATATGTAGCTTCCTCTAGAGTCGTAGGTGCTGATAAGAAAGAATTTCAAAAAATTCGAAATTTTAGAGGGGGTTTGAGGGAATCAAAGTTAATAATAAATCACGATTTCTCCAAAATCACTGAACGGATTGGAACGAAATTTGGTATGTAGCTTCCTCTAGGGCCATAGGTGCCCTCTAAGAAAGGTTTTTAAAAAATTCGAAATTTTAGAACGGTTTGGGGGGTCAAAGTAACTAAATCACGATTTCTCCAAAACCAAAGAACGGATTGGAATGAAATTTGTTTTATAGCTTCCTTTAGGGCAATACGTGCTCGCTATGAAAGGGTTTTAAAAAATTCGAAACTTTAGAGGGGTTTGGGGGGTGAAAGTTACTAAAAAAACCACCGAACGGATTGGAATGAAATTTAGTATGTAGCTTCCTCTAGGGCCCTAGGTGCTCGCTAAGAAAGGGTTTGAAAAAATTCGACATTTTAGGGGAGGTTTGGGGGTCGAAATTACTAAAAATCCCCATAAGAAGTATATAGTGTAATAAATTTACTGATATAATAAATTTTTTGTTAATATACATTTAACTTTGATTTGTCTATCCGTGCAAAGCCGGATCGGGCCAGCTTGTTCCATATATAAAACCTAACAACACCGTTTATATAAAAACATACTATCTAAAATGTTTACTTTTTCATCCGTCCGCCATTTTGTGGCATTGTATTTGAGAGGTAAGTTACAGTGCTGTAATTTGTGTAGTTGAAATAAAGTGGATTTTCAGACGATATATCGTCTACATGTTTTGCCTTAAAACAGCAAAATGGAAATCCACCATTTTTATTTCTAAAAAAAAATAATGTATTTTAAACAGTATAAGAGTGTTAAAATTTTGCATGGTATTTTAACGAGATTAGATGCAATTTCCTAAAATAATTACTAATTAACTTTACTAATTTTAATTTATCCAAACAAATGGTCTAAAATACTTGATTCCACATCTGTTACTATTTTGTGTGATTCTAATACCCTTATTTTTTGTCAGATGGGTGCGCAGATACTACGCAGTAGAAAATTTGTCGAAGTGGAGGGTGGGTGAAGCAAAGCGTGTCTTTCGTCGGGAGTAGTGAAACTGACCCGACATTTTGGGTACTTTTGAAACGATGAAACTGCCCCGCTCTTTAAAGAGAATTAGGAAGGGTCGCATAGCAAGACTAGAAATGCTGAAATTACCCCGAGCGCCCGGCCGGTAGTCGCTACGGGACTGGCGAAAAAAGGGAATTATTTTTTTCCCTGCGTCCTGTCAGTGACTGCAGTCTTCTAAAACTGCCGTCGATTGCTTTTCCTGCCGTCGACAACCTAACCTAACCTAACCAATAATATACAACCGATTGTATTACATTAAAGTTTATCAGCTAGTAATTCCTGATATTGGTGGCAGTTATTAGAAGACTGACAGGACGCAGGGAAAAAAATTAAAACGCAGGGACAGGGACCCTTCTTGATCATCTTTAACGAACGCGGCAGTTTCATAATTTCAAACGTACCTAAAATATCGGGGCAGTTTCATATCGTCCCCCTTTCGTCTCGTGTGCACATCTATGTCTTTAGGTTTGTACCAACTTGGTTTCGAGGTCTCCTGTCTTGTATATTAGCTTTCTCTTTTCTCCGCATCTCACTTTCGAAGTCAAAAAAAGTCTAAATAAAAAAATCGTAAATAATATTTCTTAACAGATTTTCTTTACTCATAACTTAATTGCTGTTTATTATGATTTTTTGAAGGAAAACAACTTGAAAACGTCGCCTGTTACAAACAAATTATTTGGAGATTAAATACTTTCAATTTCACCTGCATCGAATCATACCACTGTTAAAACGAGAACGCATCAGACTCTCGACAAACATTCCAAAGTTAGCTCAATCATATTCGAATCGCTCCTAACTCTTGGAGGCAATGAAACATAGAAATATTTGTTTTGTAACAAGGACAGGTTAAGTTATTTCCTTTCAAAGTATTTAAAAATGGCCGCTATTTTGAAATTAATGAAGTAATTGGTTGATCTGCATTTTGCAAATGGTACATTTCAACACCAACATGCAAAATTACTCTGTTAAAAAGAATGCTTTTGTAAAAGTAGAAATTTTGATGTGGGTAAAAAGCTGCCGAAGTTTTGGGAAGGTTTTTGAAACATCCTGTATATTTAAGTTTAATAATAGTTTGTTTAGATTAATCACATTTTTCTCCGACGCGGAAGAACCCTCAACTTATTTGCTGAAACCACGCTTCCCCCGCATCCTTTTAAACAGTTAAAACATTTTCTTTTCCCCGAGCTACCGAAGCTGCATTACCTTCTGTCTGGGACACTTTATCTTCAACAATGCATACAAATCACACTAAAAGCCGAGCAGAAGACTCTTTCCGGCCAAACATCAGCGCTCGGAGCTCGGCGGAACTCTTTGTTTTGCCAAGTTTTATGGCTTCCTTCCTCTTCCGTCAAAAGCAATCGAGTAACTCAAGAGCGGAGAGGATTCAAGCAGACAAACTAATGCCGAGTGCATTAGAACAGCGCCAGTAATTCTAAATTAGCTGAAAGTAATTCAGAAGTGTATTTATTCTTTCGCTTTATGATAATATTAATTAATCCGATAAAATCTTTTTTTAAATAAATGCAATTTTACTAACATCGATGACTCCTAAAGCGTACTTGTTCTACAATACTTTTAGGATATCAAGTATTACTATTTATTACATTCTATTAAGGTAGGCAACCTTAGAGAGCTAGCGTGCGCCGACTACACTCGCTGGGAATTGGGAATAGCCTTAGAGAGCGTGGCGTTTATTTAATATATACATTTTGATGTACACAAGGAAAGTCCATGCCAACTGCCGTGCCCCAATTCTTGAAACTAATTTATTACGTTCAGTCTTCCAATTCATAATATATAATAAAGTATTTCATAATAATAATCATAAACTATTTCGATTTCAGATTTATCTAACGTCAGATCATCTACCACAGAGATCTTTTTAATGAACCAGCATCTATCGTCAGTCTCTTCATCTGTTACTTCATTAGGCCGACGTTTCGGATTTCTTTTATCTATGAGTTTGCATTTTTTTTATATATTGCTGAAAACAATTTGCATTAATCCTCTTAGGTTTTCGTAGAATCATTTTGACATTGTTGTCGTTATTTTTATCGGTAAATTTTGTTACAATTTTAATTTTTCTTCGGTTGGTAGGTAAATTCTTGAGAATGGTAGGTTTTTCTTTTATTTATGTACTCTTTTTTGGATTGTTTCTGTCACGGTTGTTCTCTGGCATTACTACCTTAGTTTCTGAACTTCGCTTAGTGACAAAATACTTATTTACGTTTAACAATAATGTAATTGCAAGAAATACACAACTTGTAGGCATTTATATTTTACTAAACAATTTATGGATATTAATAACTAGCTGCTTTCTTTGCTTTATGGTTAATCCGGCACTGTGGGGGGAGGGGGGGGTAGCGGTGATTTGGATCCTGACGCATGCGCAGTGGGGTCTGAGTTCATGAGTGAATCACAGTAAAATTTCACAATAGAGAAAAAGTACGAAATTTTCCTCTTTATAATGTACAGATTACAATACTTTCTCTGTATGTAATGGCACATACTTTCTCACAAACATATTTAAATTATTAAACAGATTCACTGTGACTTGTAGGGTGGGGTAGGAGAGGTGATTTATTAAAGTAGGAGGTAAACTAATAAATATTATTATTGTTATCTAGAAAGAAAACCATTCGATCGATTTCGAACAAATTTGCACCAAACACGTCAATTAGACCTGTATAGATGCACGAAAAAAGGTTTTGAAAAAATTTGAAAAACAACCCCTTTTATGGCTACAAAACCCCCAAAAATAAGTTATTATTATTATTATTAGCTAAACGAGAATTTTTAGAAAGATGCTGTTTTTTTTTTGCATATGGTGGTAATGTATTAAAGGCTACAAATAAGCCAAATTTTATCAAAATCGTTAGAGCCGTTTTTTTATAAAAAAATAATAACTGATTTTTTGGGGGGTTTTTTGCCACAAAGAGGGTTGTTTTTCAAAAATTTTCAAAACCATTCTTTTGTGCATCTATACAGGCCTACTTGACATGTCTGGTGCAAATTTGTTTAAAATCGATAGAATAGTTTTCGCTCTAGCTTTGTATACATACAGACGTATACAGACATATGGTAGGGTACATTAAGGGCCACAAATAAGCCAAGTTTTATCAAAATCGTTAGAGCCGTTTATTATTTAAAAAAATAACTGATGCTTTGGGGGTTTTTTGGCCAAAAAGGGAGTTGTTTTTTAGAATTTTTCAAAACCTTTTTTCGTGCATCTATACAAGCCTAATTGACATGTCTGGTGCAAATTTGTTCGAAAACGATCGAATATTTTTCGCTTTAGCTTTGTATACATACTGATATACAGACAGACATTTTGTAAAAACCACTTTTTTGGAATCAGGGGGTCCCAAAACGAATATTTCCACAAAAATCTCAACATCGAATTTTTTTGCGATCACTATAGGCATACTTTCTCTAGTATAGTGAGAAAGTAAAAATAGATTACAATTTTTTAAATGTCTATTTATCAAATTTTCGTTTATTTATCAAGCGGCCTGCAAATTAAGTAACACCACTTTATGAATTTTGTGACTTTCTCTAAAGCCTTAAAATTTCTCGATTTGAAATGAAAAATTAAATCGATTAAATGTTTAAAATCGATTCAGTGTCTTCGGACTTATTGCATTTTTTAAAGATTTGTCAGTTTCATTTTTAGATTGTTTATTCGACTTTTTTATTTATAAAGGACGTTATACAAATGCACTCTTAAAAGATCAAACGCTTCAAAACTAAATGTAGAACGCAGCAATACATTATCTACTATAGAAACATTGATTGCTAAGTGTTGCAAATAAAATCTATTTATACAGCAAGTTCTTTTCTAATCAAACGACTAAGATACAAAGATATAAGAGTAGTGCACGACTAGACGAGGGGAAGACAACCCTTGCTCTTTAAAAGATGTACAGATTTTATAAAAATAAATACAACAAACTCTAATGACGTCTTTGTAAGAGCTCTCGAATCCTTGCAGAGCGAGAGAGGGGTGTAGGGGGAAACGAGCGTGACGGGAAAATTAATGAACCAAACACTGAATTTACAAAATGTTATGATCAGAACTTTAAGAATTAACGTTGAATCATTTCAACAAATTACTAGTTGTTACAATTACCTTCGTTCAATACTGACATTTTGTTTTAAACGTCTAAGAAGTGGAACGTTTGTATCTGAACATTTAAATCAAGAAATACTAATCCAACTTTGATAAAACTTTAATGTTTTGCTATAAGTACTGATGTCATGATTTAGGTAACATGGGCTTTTCAAAAATCATGGACTGATTTCAACATGCTTTTTCAAAATTAGATTGGGCAGTGATTTAAAAAAAACAAAAACATTAATTTTCGGTACCTTTTACGGCTTTTGCTGGAAAAAACAAATATAAAAAAGTCCGCAACATAATTTTTGTTTAATATATGGCTTTCTTACAATAACACTTTTTATCTTATATCATTAAAGGCAAGCTAAGCGATCCGGCTGTATTAGAGATATTCATTTTTGCTCTGAACCATTTTACAATTTATTCTATCTATCGTACTCTCTCCCTTTCAGAATCTCCATCTCTCTCTCTATCTAGAGGGCTTACTTTTCCCATATCATGTTAACATAGGTACAATTTCGTTAAAACCGTTTAAGAATTATTATAGTTCTGTTTTTTTCTTTAAACAGAATATAGTTTTCTGCAAACTACGAAAGTAATACAACATATTCTTATATAATATTTTTTTTAAAAAGCATGCAATAAATGTTGAACGTTGTAAATGTTTATTATATTTGATTATATTATACAAAAATTCCTGCCATTTACGAAAGACCTCTGGCCCTACTACGCATGCGTCAGGGTCCCCGCTACCCCCAACATTATATTCTGATGGAAGTGCGTCTGTCCTAAACAATCTTCATTTCCGTGAAAATATCAGACTATACAATAATCTGTTTGTACTTGCTTCGTCGTAATAATTTTTTTATTACCGTACAAGTACGTATTATAGCTCCAGATTATAAGACTAACTTTAAGTAGCTATCTAATGATTAATTCGTTTTTGGTTTCTGTATTTTTATTTACTATCACTAAAAGGTTTTATTATCTGAACTTTTTCGAAACATTGATAATGATATACCCTACCTGTATGTTAATACACCATTAAAATATACAATAAAAACTTCCCGTTTAAACAATGTCCCAACTTGGACACTTTTCCATATGTTTTCCAGCAATAAAAAAATGTTAAATTTAAAGCAAATGTTATTAAATAAATTTTAATGTAAATCGAGTTGGATATTGGCCAAATCTTTAGGTCCAATAAGCCTGTACAATTAGATCAGATTGAAAAGCCATGAACTACAAAACAACGTCCTAAACTAATTTTACAATAATCCTTTGTAAATTGTTTTAAAAGATAAGGCGTGACTTTAAAGAGATGGTTTTATTTTTGTTTTTGATCAAGTTAAAAATATAAATAACTCGGATGGCTATTAAGACGAAGTTTAAAGATCCAATATTAAAACAGTCAGTGACATCACTTTGTACTTACCAAAAGCAAGTTAAACCGTCTTGAACAGCTGAGACTTGGTATGACGAATTGTGACGTTATGAACTTACCTAAACAAACAAAATATTAAACAACAATTAGAACGGTTCACTAATGCTCGGAGCAAAGTATTGTAATAGTTGTGGACTAGATTAGCGGTCAGTTTCTCATTTCATGCGGTCAATAGAAAAGCAATTTTTACACAAAGTGGGGCAACTTGTGTGTTTAAATTCTTTAAACTTATAATTTACATTCAACTAAAAATATTATTCAAAACTTACTTTAAACGCATTTTAATTATGTCTTCTTTCAACAACTGAAAAGTGTAACAATACACACGTGTGAGGTGCAATATTTCTTTAAAAATGCTACTTTTTATTCAAAATATTTTTAGGATTCTGTCTGTCCGTAGTGACAGCTTCGTACCACCTTCAGTTCAGTAAACTTAAATGCAGAACTGAAGAGTAATGGAAGGAAAAACTATTATACGAGTAATTCCTATGAGAGAGGGTGTTATTTAATGTAATAGGATAAATAATAATATTCATGAATGGCAGGCTATTATAGAACGTTAATACTTTCCGTAGATTAGGTATATAATCTTTAATCTAACGTTAACTTTAAACACTAATATTTTTCGATTTATACGATTGGGTTACAAGATTATTTATATTTAATCAGTGTATTTAATTTTCTAAATGTAAGTATGTAGTTAGTTGTATTTTGTCATCAATAGCATTGCATTTGGATAACCTAATAGAACTACGATTCAATGCAATATTTCGTTCCACTGGAAATTCGACGATAGTGGCGCTATCTATTGGGGAAACGACGGAAGCTGTGTGAAACACCAATGCTACCAATGATTTCTCCCTAGCGCTACCTCGCGGCGCGATCATGTACTATTTTCCCGACAACCTTTTTTTCGGCACACAGCCCCCGTATGCATGCATGATCTATTTTATCATTCACGATCTATGTCAATAGCCTAACTATCCGCGGTTTAAATCATTCAATATTTTTGTTGTAAAACAGTTTGCATAAATGTTATTAATTGGAATAGTCAACATAACACTGCAGAAGATATTAGTTTTGCATGTAGTAATCGTATCTGCAACGTTATAAAATAATAATACCTTGGCAAATATAACACCTTGATAAAAAAATCGCAGCGTATTACTACAATGCAAAGGTAATTTACATTTCTAGTACATTCTGCAACATTTGTTGCATTACATATATAATGTTGTAATAAAATGCAACGATAGGCCTAGGTAGTAATAGAAATGTGCATGAAACAATGTGTTATTTGAGGAAATAAATTATATAAATAAATAAAAATACAGATGTTTTACATGTTTATGATTTCGTGGAGGTTACAAAGTTTTAGTACTTAAAGAAAACTGAAGAAATAGAAAATCGGACAGCTTCTCATAAATTGGAAAATGTAACGTTCATGGCAAGTACACCATATTGCCAAGTTGAACGGGTAGACACTGGGGGAACGGCTACTCTAATGAGAGTATAAATAATCCTTTCCCTTCGTTCTAATAGATGACAATACGGGAGCTGTAATAAAACGTTACTACAAAATAATTTGTATATTATGTGATGCTAATTTTTAAAAATTATTGGAACCATAACTAACTGCAGTTAAAGGGCAAGAAACTATCGCCGTCTTACAAATGTTTGTTTTTGTATTGTCAGACATTTAGTTGCATTAATTGTACTTGCATGACGTCAAGGTTTTAATATAGAACACAAACTGCAACAGTGTGCGAAGTGCACTTCTTGGTAATGGAGGCTTCGAATTGGCATTGTCCATAAATGTGGTTGGCTGAGTAGGCTGTATTTCTTAGCAGCTACGTTGTCTAACTAGAAGGGAATTTCGCAATTTCGGTATTTGACATTTTTAACAGATTGTGGAATGCAAATGAGGTTAATATGATTATCGGAGTTATGTATGTTATGCCCTTCGCCTAAACGGTAATGTACTCCAAACGTCTAAATTATTTCAGCGCAGTTTTCTACTGGGCCTTTATAATCTGCGCAAAAGCCAAATGGATTATATGCATAAGATTACCAGATTTCCGTAGGTGGAATGCGGGACACTATTGGGGGATTGAAAAACGGGGGTATATGAAATACTTGGAATATAAATTAACATACGACTATATAATCTATATTACACTCCTCTTTATATAATTTTTTTTTGATTTTACAAAAATAAGAATAATGAACTTTTATTTAAACTAAAAATAAATTTCATTTAGACAAAATGTAAAAGTCAAAACACTTATTCTTAAAAAAAGGAAAAAATGTGTTACATAAATCTTTAACAAAGAACAAAACATATTAGATTCACAAATTAAAAATTAGTTCAAGTTTTTTATATTAAGTAAAAAGTCTACTTTTCGTATTTTTTAGATGAATGATTTTTTTCAAAATTACAGGTTTTTGTTGACTTTATGAAACTGATCAAATGAAACAACAATTTATTATTGTTTATTTTCGCCATACCGACTATTGCTTTTTAAGTACAACTAAAAACTTACCGTCCAATAGTCAAATTTCAGCGTCCAACGACGGCCGTTTCGGCTATTCAGCCATTATCAAGTTTAGGACAATGTCCTTCGTCAATAGTTAATTATAAAGATAAAAACACAAAACATGAAACACAATGACACACAAGATTGTACAATTACACGCTCGCACATTTTATATATACATCTAGTGGGCCCACTATCTACTAACGGACTGCTGGTGTTACGTCTGCGTATGGTTCTTATCTACAGTTGTATTTGCAATGTCCATCACTATATCAAACAACGGGTTGGCATCGAATATTTGTTTTTCATTTAATAACGTTCCATAATCCGTTTTGAAGGCTCTGTAAATCTCGTACTGTTCTAAGGCATTCATAAGTTTACCTTTGTTACATTTATGTAATACGGTTAAACATTTATCGATGACGTCATAGTTATGATTAGTTTGTATTATATGCTCGGCAAACTTTGATTCTATTTTTGGAGCTTGTGCAGATTGTATTGCGCGGGGAAGGTGCTCTCTGAATCTCTTTTTAAACGATCGCCCTGTTTGACCGATGTATTTCATGGGGCAATCAGCACATGCTATTTGGTAAACTCCTGAGCCTTCGAGTTTATCATGGTTGCTTGAGTTTAATCTTAATATGTGTGACAAACTATTTTTTGTACTATATGAGGTGATGTAACCTTGTTTTCTGAAAATGTTTCCTATTATGTTATGTAGCCTATGGTTGTATGGTGTTGATATGTACTTATTGTCAGTTTTTTCTTTGGTATTTTGGCCTTCTTCTCCTGTTTTTTTAATAATTTGTCGAGAGCAATGGTTGGTTCGTATCCATTTTTTGAGGCAATGTATTTAATTATATTATATTCTTCCATAAAGTCTCCATGTGCCATCGGTATAGTGCGTAGTCTATATATAAAACTATTATATGCAATAATAACAACAATACTAAACAACAAGAACAACAAGAAACAACAATACTAAACTTTATCAACATCGTCGTACTTAATTAACTGTGATTTATTTTCAGTCCAGATATTATGGTTCATAAGAATAAACACCCTTTCAACAGCAGCATTTGTTCCGGGTAAAGAGAAAACAAATTCAACAAGGAGGAGCTGGCACACTTATGTCAATCACCCTGTATACGAAGAAGACAACCAAATTCAGACGTTTTTAAAATTAATGTCTTACGGCTTGAAAATTGACGAAAGAGACTTCCTGCCTGGAATCTGGTCTTAATCTGACCATTTGTAGGAGAACTCGCTTTCCTGACTGGTGTTAAAGAACCTTCTCGCACTTGTAGACCTTTTACAAACTCATCTCTTTCCTATTGGCTTAGTAATTAGATGATTCTGCTTCTATTTTAGTTATTTTAAGAGTTCGTTAGTTGTTTTATGGAACTATGTTTTGTGGATGAGATCTTCTAAATTGACCATTGTTGTTCCATCCTTCAATAGTCTGCGTTGGTGGCAGTGGGTATTTTCCCTCATTCATGTTGTGTACAGAAACACTGAGTTTGAGAGGCATCGCCACATTTCACAGGTTCTAATTAACAATCTACAATTTATTTTCGCCACTGTTATTGTTATTTCTTGGATGGTTAATTTGATATACGGTATTGAGTAAATGATTGTGAATTGTGATGGATTGTTGTTATAAATCAATTTGGTAAAATACGTGGTAAGAATAGCGCAGTATCCTTACGTCAAACTAACACTTTTAATCGGTTTATTTTTAACAGGCTAGTAACAAACAAATTTATAATATTACTAGGGGGCTTTCCCACTACTCTCTTCACATACCAATCCCCTCGGCGACTCAGCGAAACAAGAGTAAACAGATTACTGTATACTCTATTTTTTTCAAGGACATTTCTATTGATTAGGATTAAGGCACTTGATCGGGTGGTGAGTGCATAGGTTACCTAGATCTTGACGCAAGCGCAGTTGGGCCAGAGCTTTTGCGTGAATGACAGGCCTTTTTTGTATATAATAGGGAGAAAATAAGGGCGTTCAAAAAAGACGGTGACGGTTTATTTCTGCTGAATAAAAAAAAGTGTAATGTTTAAACGAAACAAATAAAATATTTAAAAACTTTTAGAACCGATTTAGAAAGTACCACGTTTTAGCACGTCGACTTAACTTAAATCGCTTTCGAAATTACTCGGAATTAATAGTAAACTTTCGGCAATGTCGGGATCATATGTTGTAAAGAGAAATATGGTTTACTGGGAACAACGGCAGTAACCCGAGGATGATGTTATCTGAGGGTTATGCTTTATCACTTCCCCGTCCTGAGAAACAAAGGGAATAAGGGCAAACAATACAGCAAGAGCTGCTTAAACGCGCTTGGCCAGTTCTATTGACATCCTTGAATCCTTTGTTTTGCGCCGCCTATCTTTAACCGAGTAGAAATTGGGGCTGTTTTATAAATTTACTTGCGCGGGGGAGTTTTTAGCACTAGGGTGCGTCTGGGAAGATGTTGTGAAGGGATCGAGATTCGCTATAGGAAAGGTTTGTAGGAAGGCCATGTATAAAGGAAGTCGTTGTGAATAAGCGATGATTAGTACTGCATTCCGATCATGTACTCTAGAATTTCTTTTCTGAAATATTTTCTTTTAAATCCTACATTCAATCGTATTTAAAAGAGCATTTAGCGATACTCTTTTTAGTTTGTTGAGTTACTTCTTTACTTTATCCACCAAGAAAATAAATATTTTAAAGTCAAAATTGGTAAATTAACAGACATATTAACAGACGGTCCTACATGGCCGTATATAGAACATACCGTAGTTACAACAGGCCGTCGTTACAACAGGCCGTAGTTACAACAGACCATAGCTACAACAGGCCGCAGTTACAACGTACCGTAGTTACAACTGACCGTATTTACAACAGGCCTTAGTTACAACAGACAGTAGTTACAACAGACAGTAGTTACAACAGGTTGTCGTTACAACAGGCCGTAGTTACAACAGACCATAGTTACAACAGGCCGTAGTTACAACGTACCGTAGTTACAACTGACCGTATTTAAAACAGGCCGTCGTTACAACAGACAGTAGTTACAACAGACCGTAGTTACAACAAGCCGTAGACACAACAGGCCATAGTTACAGCAGATCGTAGTTACAACAGGCCGTAGTTACCACAGACAGTAGATATAACAGACCGTAGTTACAACAGGCACAACAGATCGTAGTTACAACATACAGTAGTTACAACATCTATAGTTACAACAGATCGTAGTTACAACAGATCGTAGTTACAACAGCCAGTATTTATAACAGACCGTAGTTACCACATAGAGTAGTTAAAGAATAGAAACTAGTAGAAAGAAAAGTCAGGATTACGTCACTACCAGAATGTCTTTAAAAAGGGATAAAAATACCAAACATTATTTCAACTTAGGAGGAGTAGTCCAATTTATGAGGTCGGATGAAAAAAAATGCTTATAAGATTGTAAGTTATGTGTAATAATTGGTTTCCTATACCAACACTAAATAGTACAATATTGTTTGCACAGATGCTGTAATTATCTTTAACTTAGCTTTTATCCTTTATCCGATAGTTTTGACAGTTACACCATCCGATAGGGAATCAAAAGGGCTACAAAAAAGGTACTTTAATATTTTTTGTTAAAATGTACGTTTTTTTTAGTAATTTAGGTTTGAAGTTTTCAAACAGCCGTCATTTTGAAACTCATGATTGAATAAAATAGATTATATTTCTTGAGATAGATCATTATTAGGTTAAACTTAATACCAAGTTTGAACTCAATCAGTTAAATCTTTCTCTAGATATGAATTATTTTGTTAAAAATACAACATGGCGGATATCTAGAAAACGAAGAGTTTTTGGAAAAAATGTTATTCTTGATTTTATCTTTATTTTGACCCGTAGAACCACTCTCCGAAGTTTGGCTCTTTATTTATGGGGCACGCTGTATAGATGAGATAGAAATTCATTATAAAAACAACAAAATAGCTTATAAGATTATCTAAAGAGAGATTTCTTATATAGGAGAAAATTATGTTATTGAGCTTTTTTTTGTTTTGAATTGACTAAACAGTAAAAAATAAACCAAAAAAGTGGGAGAAAGAATTGTCGGTAGTTTAAAAATCTACAAAAACTCCAAGTTATACACATATAATTATAAATTATGGACATCTTACAATAACCGTTTTAATTGAATAAGCGATGAATGATACACGACAGAAATGGAATCCTAAATCGGAAAATCCTAAAAACTGTTAGTCACAAATTATGTGTTTTATAGATATGCTTAAATAAGGTTTTCAGAACAAAACACCATACGAAAATACCATAAAATATGAAGTTTTTGTTTATAAATTTCAGGTAAAACAACTAGTGAGAAAACTCCAGCAAGGCCGTTGTGCTGGAGAATATTTAGTTGTTTATTATTTTATTTACCCGTCTAAATCTCGAAATTTTAAACAGCGTATTATCAATATCAAATCGTAATGCGGTTTTTACATAGCAAATACAAAAACATCCCTCATTTTTTCTATATCCCTTCTAATAGAAATTTCAATCCTTTTATCACCTTGTAAAGGTCAGACATAGATTGGGTGTATACGGATGATTGCGTTGATGAGATAGCGTGTAAAAAGTAAGGTCCCTAGGGTCGGTCCACTTGACCTCCTCCTCTCCTCCCGTCCTACTCACGAGTTAACGACCCTAAACCCACTTAGCTAATCTATTTGATAAACTGTTCTCCAGCGCAGGCCAAATTTCTGATTAATTTCACTTATTCAATTATGGAAATTTATTGACTAAAACTGTCCGGGGGCTTGCGCAGTATTGAGTGGATCTTTTGTATTGTTATTCATTTATTTTGATTGTCAGTTTCAAATTATTGTACAAGATTAATTCAAGTAAGACATATTGTGTAAAACAAAATAAAAAAATTATATAATTTGTATTTTTACTTACATCAAGCAACCTTTATTTTTAAAGGTTATAAGCAAATTTCTGGTCTGGCGAGGCGACCTTTCTTGATCCTCTTTAATGAGCCCGGATCATTTCAAATGTACCTAAAATATTGGGGCAGTTTCATCGTTCCCCATTTACTACATGAAATAAAGAATTAGGAGAGTAGTGTGTCACGTGATTAATGGCGCTCACCCAGTTGCTACAGCGGAACCTCCAACACTGTGTAGTGCTATACTACTTAATTCTTTCTTATAGTTACCGGTGTTAGGTACGCTATACGCTGTTGCCTCGTCTTCATTGGTCTAACTGGATCGAAGTAAGGATGTTACAAAAATTAAAAACAAAATTGTTTGCAAACCTATTGCGCTTTACATAATTTGCGAGACATTTTTAAATATATGATTTTTAAAGCGAAAGTTTTCATATCTATTTTAAAATTTGGAGTTAGGGTTTTAAACTCATGAACTAGGTATCAATTTAAATTAAAATATATCTTGCGTTTGGTTGTCAAAAGGACCTTAAAATCATACCCCACACTAACAGGGTTTCAGAATCCCGTACCTGGTCTTACAATTCAGAATTCTGAAAATGAAAAATCCCAGTAAGACAATAGTCGTAAATAGCAAGTGGTGTTGAATTTATATAACTTTAAGCTGATAATGTTTTACAATTAATTAGAACTTTTTAATATAACTATTTTTCAAAATAGAGACGTAAAATCTACTTTTCTTTAAACAATGAAACATTTATTAAACGTTTAACTCTGTCTAGGAAGTAATAGAGCATATAAATTTGAAAATTAAATAAATCAATACCATTTTAAGAAGACACCTTATTTTATCTTATGATAAGATATTGGGTTCAAAATGTCTGTACTCATTATTTTTGAACCCAAAATTACAAAAAGTGTATTTTTGCATGTAGGTCTACACCAGAACCAACGACTTTATTCTGTGTAAATTTGCCTTTATTTACCATTGGCTCTGCAAATCTTCTGGATCGTCCTGTATAGCCTACTAGATATCATTAATATCACTCTTTTATATAAGTAAGGTGTCTACTCGCCAATTCGTAATGGTTTGGGTTTCAATAACATTCTAATAAAATTAAACATTGAATTCTTACATTTTTCGACGTATCAGAGTTTTAAACAAACATTTTGTTCCTTGGCGTATACTTGGTGTAGTATATTTCGTTTTAGAACATTTGTTTATATACATTTTTTTCTTTATCTGTACAGGTATAGTTTAATTATTATAAGTGGTTACATTGTACTAGGCTACTGAAAGAAAGATCCTAATTAAAACAGAGAAAATATTTGCGTAGTTATAAAAGTTTCAAAGTTTGATGTGGACTCAGTGTTTCCAATTGTTTGCCCCAATTCATTACAACATTCAGTTAATGTTAGCTTCGAAACTAATGCAACTCGTAAGACTCAAGTCCGGCCTTTGTAATTCATCCAAGTTTTTCCAGATTCGGTTCCGAATAATTTCTGCGCAATTGAAAATATGTCTTTCTGATAAAAATGCCTGCGATGTCGTCGGTTATAGCCCTACGTGGCTTGAATATTTACCAAACAAATTTCCATTTAAGTTCATTGTCAAATTCCTGGTGAAGAAAAATATTAATAAAACATAAGTTGGTATTTATTTACTTTAACTTGTCGATCAAAACTACTATAAACACACAAACCTGAACTTTATTCTTAATAAATATAGTATTTATACACTTCACTGATACCGGGAAACCAATATTTAACCATCTTCAACACGTACAACATTAAAAACTTTCAAATCAAAAGTTCGTTATGGAAATTTACATTGTAAAGTGCCGACATGTTTTTCTTACCGTCCTGCCAGCGTTGCCGGATTGTTCTTGTTCTTTTTTGTGTAGAAACGAACAGTTTAGGCAACTCATTCTAATTATAAATAATGTGATAATACGACGAAATATTATAATTATATAAATATTATAATCATACTGTTATCGGCAAAATACTGTGACTAAACAGTTTAGGTAAGTCCTATAGTTTTTTTTAATTCTAATTATATAAAGTGATAATACGACGAAATATTATAATCATACAAATATTATAATTATACTGTTATCGGCAACATACTGTGACTAAACAGTTTAGGTTAGTCCTCTAGTTTTTTTAAATTCTAATTATATAAAGTGATAATACTACGAAATATTATAATCATACAAATATTATAATTATACTGTTATCGGCAACATACTGTGACTAAACAGTTTAGATTAGTCCTCTAGTTTTTTTTAATTCTAATTATATAAAGTGATAATACGACGAAATAATATAATTATACAAATATTATAATTATTATACTGTTATTAGATAGTAAAGGTTGCCTCATAGTCATGTAGACAAACTCAAACCTCCACTTCTTTTGATATTTCTCACATGAGGCAACCTTTACTATCTAGTTACCTTGATTTATACACACCTTATTCAGTACAATAACCTATTGTTCGATTTGGCAACGTTGATGAATTTCCATTTTAAATACGCAGTTATACTGTACTTTCTATTGTTCGATGCATTTGTTTTCGTAATTATGTTTGTTACATTATTTTCACATTTTCTTGCTTTGTGGATACTTTTGGGGTTAATATTGTTTAGTTTATTTAATTCTTACATGTTTGGTGTATGTGAAGAGATTTATTTTTTTATAATTACGTCAAATATCGCGGAAAAGTCGAAACTTAACCTATACAATTTCAAGTTTTATTTCTTTCATAACTCCTACAAATATTATTTCCCGGGAAAATGTTTGTTGTTTCTACAATCAGTTAGATGTGTTCTTTCATGTTATATCAAATTCCCTTAGAAATCGATTGACAAGGTAAACTACATTTTTACCCATAAGTTATTTTGTGAAAACTTGAGGAATAGTGTTTGCGTGAAAAATTTCTTTTTGTTAACTTTTTCACCTAATTTAAAATTTGTATTCCAAAAATGTTACATTGAAATTATATAGAGCTTTAATTAGTGTTTACCAATTACAGACAATTTCATTGTTTAATTTTATGTTGTAGTTATGAGTAAGTCGGTTTGAAGAAACGAGTTTTGACTTTTTGAATTCTAAATTTAAATAAAACAGCTTTAATGGAAATTAAAGGAGTTCTTTTTTAAACCACTGTTTAAAATAATTTCGAAGATAAGGGGAAATGCAAGACTCTTTCACGAAAGTTCTGGAAATTGCCGACCACAATTTTTAAATCATTTAAGCTTCAACACCCGGAATGTTTGGGAATGTCTTGAAAACAGCTATATAATGAAAAATGTTTAATTCTTCGACCACGGGTCGATTAGGCGACGTAAGTGTGTTTTTGTTTGAGGAATGTTAGCACGATCAGTCTGCCTGGCCTGTTGCAATAGTGCCGGATGCGATCCGTGCCGCAAGCGCAATTTGTCATAGTGTCACTAGCGACCCAACACATCCAGGTTAGGTTAGGGTTAGATTACAACCGATTGTATATATATATATATAGCTATTTTAAGTAATGACGAAGCCATACGGCTGATTTTTTTAAAGTAAAAAATAAATAAAAAGCAAAAACAAACAAAAAAATTGGTTGCCAACCCCAAAAATCCACGTGATAGCAGCTGGAAACTAGAGCTGTGCTAATAGATAGATCTCTAGGCTAATATGGTACTCTGGCAGAATGTACATGTTTCTTAAACGTGCATAGGGTTTATAAACTAGGAGTAAATTAAGTTAAAACGACGCACCGTACAAATACTTCTCTCGAACAATGGGTTGCATGGGGCACTGTACGCTACTGCAGTACTTGTAGTAGGGTCGCTACAGCCACGATTTTTGCTGGGTCGCATCCGGCACGCTCGCACTCGGCACGAAACCGTTGCAGGGATGTAAAAACGTTCGAATTATACTTAAGTAGGCTAATTGAAGTACCATGTAATACTTGAAAATGCTTAATAATGAATTCTGTAAACTAATTTTACTATCGCAATGTATATAGCCTAACACTTGTAAATTATTTACAAGCCTAATAAATATTATTATTATAAAGCCTAAAATAAGTCACATGTTGGCAGATTTTCAAAACAGTTGATCACACAATGACGCTCAACAATGATGCTGTGTTATGATTTAATGCGTATTAGTTGTGAGTTAAGAATTGAGTCTTTGTGTTTATAGTATTGTATTACTTTTAGCAAATTTATTGAAATACATTTTCGTTTTTGCATGTGCTATGTGCAAAGAGGTTGTCAACCATAACGAGGAACAAGTGTTCAAATTAAATGGTATTTTGTAATTAGTGCGTTCAGTGTTGTAAAAATTATCACTTAAGTAGGCACACTTGTAAGCAGGCATATCTCTGATTTTGTGAATTTGTGACCGATACTTTAAAATAAGTATTTTTCATAACCTCTTCATTTTTGACATATCTTTATGAACCTTTGTATTGTGTTAAAAACAAGCTAAAAAAGTAAATGGAATTCCCATACTCAACATTTTCTATTTTGTATGCTCAAAACTTGAAAACAAAGATAGAAATAAATGAATTATTTAAAAACAATATTTTAAATTTAGGGGAAAAGAATAACATACAAATGTAAAATTTGGTTTAAGAATAAATTGTATTTATTTCTGTACAATCTAGTGAAAAACTAAGTTATCTTAACATTTACCGAAGTTAAGATTTTTTCTAAACTTGCAAAAACAAACTGCACAAAAAAACTAAACCTAAAAACATGCTATCTTTAAATGGTTAAATAAATCCATTTTAAACGATATCTTACACATTATATTTTTTGTTTGTTTTGGTAACAAACTATGGTTGTTTAACATTCATAGTGTTATTTTTTTATTTAGTTCTATTTATTATATTAATTGATTTTTACAGTGAGACAAACGAGTGTTTATATTAGAGTTAATTTTCCTCTATAAGTTACTGACCGGTACAAATGTTCGTTTCAGTTTTGACGACACCCTAACGGGAATAAAATATTACTCGTTCCCTGCTTCCGGGTCAAAACGAGGTTGAAATGGAATTTAAACATCCAACTCCAAAGGTGAAAAAGAAGTTAATTTTAAAACAAAATACGAAATTCAATTTTCTTTAGGTATATAATCTCTTCAAATTTCCTGCCTTATTTTCAATAGAAGCAAATTCGAACGCAAAACAAGAGACGCGATCAGAATACCCTCGCCCAAGGATTTAATACCCGTCCGACATGTTCATTCGTAATTTGCCGGGATTAGTAACAATATTTTCGTTTCGTATTTTTTTGCACCCGGATGTATTGTTATGAAAACAATACTACCAGTACGTCAGTTGTAATTAGTTTGTTAGGTAGGGATTTACTTGTCACAGAGTTGGTACACCTGTCACGTATTTTGATTGGCATTTTGTCAGCTGGTAGGCCTATCCTTTGTTTATAATACGGTAATATCATTTGATAATACAGTCATATGCGTTCATCGAATTTTATATCCTGGCGCTGAAACCAGCTGTTGAAATTATTTCTCAGTAAGATAGTTTCGGTGTATTCTTACATTCCGGTTTTTGTATACCTCTATAAACATTTCACTATCAGAAAATACGCCATATTTTATTTAAAAAAAACTTAGGTATTCAAGTTATTTAGTAAAGGTTTGGTTTATTTTCTCTTATTTTACAGGGTTTAAACATTTTAAACGCGGATATAAAAAAATTACTAAATACTATTTACATTGAGACTATTATCAAATCTATGGTAAAGGTGATAAGGGAGTTGTCTAATCCTGTACAACAGTTCAATGTTTTATCATAAAGTCGTTAGAAAAAAAATAATAATAAAAACGTCATGATAAAAATTGTAAGTAAAACCATCAGTATGTAAAGTATTTAAATGTAAAATAGAATAATGAAATATTTACCATAGAATATAGTTTAGCCATGTCTGTGATGATAATGGTGTATCTGGAAACATGGTCAGTTAGTTCTAATGATTAGGGTTGATAACCTAGCTTGATTAATTTTGAAGATCTGACAACACTGTCAGCTAGTTTTCTGGCAACACTGTCATTTAGTTTTCAAGATTAACGTTATGGTTTCTAAGCAGATAGCTTTTGTTATTATTATTGATGGAATTGGTATCACTTTTAGTAAAGTTAACTTACGTAAATATTGTTGGTAGATCTGTCAAAACTGTCAGTTAGTTTTCGTGATTAACGTTGAAGATCTGGCAACA
>JAGFPH010000458.1:478708-521534 GCA_018207615.1 Philaenus spumarius
ATCGTTAAAACTGTCAGTTAGTTTTTGTGATTAACGTTGAAGATCTGACAACACTGTCAGCTTTTAAAATAGAAGATAGTTTTTAAATAAACCAAGGTTAAATCATATTTATTTTTATTATCATCAAAGTAGTAGAAATTATAGCTAGGTTAAGACATATGAGTAGAATTTTCTTTTACCTATGGCTTAAGTCATTACAACCAAATGGTTTGTTGTTTTTAGTATTTTTCTTAGTTTGTGTTAAGCCACCTCGTAAATTCCGTAAGTTTCAAAACCATAATTATTAGCAAGTATCAAAAGTATATTTGTGAAACTTGGCTAAATATTCTGTGTTGCATTCCTCTTTTATTTATTTAGTGAAATAATACATTTTAAATTAAAGGAAATCATCTCTACAAAGCAAGTTTAGTTATTTTAGAGAATTAAACATTGACTTTAATTAGTAAACAATAAGTATCTTCTTTAAATTGGAACTGATGTAATAAAACGCATTTTATAATCAAAAACTCTTGACAGAGTGCAATACGTATAATTGTGTATACAAACACTATTATTCAAGTTATCAGAAAATTATAATCGTAAATCTAACTTGTTTTATTAATATTTTTCGTACGCAGGAATTTGAAAATGAACTTAATGGAAATTTGTTTAGTAAATATTCAAGTCACGTAGGGCTATAACGGACGACATCGTTGGCATTTTTATCAGAAAGATATATTATTTTTCAATTGCTTAGAAATTATTCTGAACTCAAATTGGAAATACTTGGATAGATGAATTACGAAGGCCGAGTTTCAGTGTTAGGAGTTGCAATTAAAGGCTAACATTTATTGAATGTTGTAATGAATTGGGTTAGAAACAGATAGGAATTAGAAACACTACGATCACAACGAACTTTGAAACTTTCATGGTATAGCAAATACCTCCTTTGTATTAATTATGATATTTCATTCGTTAGTATAGTATAATCATACTTGTAAAGATGCAAGATGCAATTAGTTCTAATAATACAAGTACAATTAAAGAGAAACTGTTCATAAAGATACATTTGAAAACTAAATTATTTGGTAATAGTGTACCAATTAAAATCTGATAATTTTAAGATTATAAGATCAAATCATCAGTTTTATTAAAAACTAGTGGATCCAGCAATGCTTCGCTATTGCTTGATTTAATTTAAAGGGTAGTTATTCCATTTCATTATATTGACTTAAGTAATCGAATTGCAAAATGGTTTTTATGCCACTTAAGAATATACAACACAAATTTAGATTTATAGTCTGAAACCTTTATAGATAATACAGTAAACATTTTGTTTGCTTTTACCTAATCTAAAAAAACTGGTAGTTGTAAAGGATTGTAAAAAAACCTGATTCTAAATTAGCCCAATTGGTTGCAAATAAAGGTGTTTTGGTTCTTTGTAGGCCAAGTCTAATATTGTGTTCAATTTTTGATCCAAATCAGTTGTTTTATATATAGTTGAAACAACCAATGTTTGAATTGAATTAAAATATAGTAAGCATTTTTAGTTGATTTTTGTTTGCTTTAAGTTGGTCAATCTAACCTAAAAAAGCTGTTAGTTTGATAAACTGATTATAAATGCTGATTAAAGTTGTTATGGTATTGAATGTAAGTAAACAAACATGACGTTATGTTAAGATTTTTATACGAACAGCTGTTTTTGTTCGCTATGGTCTTGAGTCCAAACAAAAGAGGCTGTTTAGTTTTTCCAAATTTGAAACTTTTTCGGGAAACTTTTCAAATTTTTCTTTCTATAAAAAACCTAGTTCGGACTATTACGAACATTTTAAAACAAAAAATAGCCAAATTGGTCCAGCCGTTCTCAAGTGATGCGCTTACAAAGGAACAGCAATCATTTTTTATTATATAGATACAAATGTGACCACTTCGAAAGGGTTTTCGTTGTTATTCGGCCAGAATTTGAGCAGCAGAAAAAAATAAATTTTATTCGTAATTGAAAAAAGAAAAATAATTTGTCTCCAGCATATTTTCAAATTGACTGTTTTGTAGATGTTTAGCGTTAAGTAAAACAATCGAAAATAAAGTTTTTGCTTTTGGTGCACTTGAAATTGGTATTTTCTTCTCTTTTTTGTGTGCTTAGTTATATTTAGTGCTACAGAAAATAAATGTAATAACAAAACAATTAAAAAACCCAAATTGTGCATAGGTTTCAGTAAACAAACTGCACCCTATTCGCATTTATAATAGCCGGAATGCAATGAACGAACTCAAAAAAGTTTGCAACTGTAAAACAATGCAACATAAATTGAGGAATCAAGTTTGGTTACAACAAATGAAAATCACTTTTAAACAATGAACACTTTAATTTCAATACGATCTGAACTTCGTACAGTTTAAAACACGTGTGCATTAAACATGTTAAGAAATAAATATAGCAACGAACCCCAGGAGTGGAGTGAAGACGTTACAGTCAGGCAGCTGGACGCTAGACCTCCTCTGGCTCAGAATTTAAACATGATCACATGGTAATAGTAGGCTACAAGTAGACCATGGGGTGACTCAGTGTTGTATGCATTTCCATGAGCTTAAGACAAGTTTTGTACTTTCAGTATCCAGAAGTAAATTATAAGTTTCTGTAATAAGTCACTAAATAATAAAGAAATGAAGTTAACATAAATTACAGTAGATTGATTCGCATTAAAATGCCGAAGTATCGAAATCTTGCGAAAATTCTTGTGTGTCTGTTTGACGTCACGATATATGCCAAAAACTTCGTAATTTTATTGCGGAGAGTTGAAAAGCTTTTTAGCTTTCTATCGTGAGTACGCACGTCTGGGTCACATTTTTGCGTTAAAATTACTTCGGCTCGCATTAACATTTTTGAAAATACAGTGTAGAGTATCGTTTTACATGTTTTTGGGTTCTGGATAACCGATTTTGACAGTTGAAAAATCGTAGCGCATCGGGATCACGTTTTTGGGTCAACATTTAGAAAATACAGTGTGGGTAATCGTGTTACATGTTTTTGGGTATGGGAAAACCGATTTTGACAGTTAAAGAGTCGTAGCGCATAGGGGTCACGTGACAGCAACGAGACGTGTGGAACAAAAATGTCACATTTTTGAGCATTAAAAAAAAAAAACACGAGCCGAAGTCTCGAAAAAGTGTTTCATCTTTTCATCTTGTTTCTGTATTGCAAACAACGTATTAACTATCTTTGTTTTTGGGCCGAAGAAAATTCACAATATTATTTTTAAAATGTTGGAAAGTCTGTAGTTATTCAATTGAAAATAATCTGTAAACCCAGTGTAGATTATAGTTTGGGGTTATGTTTACAAACTTCAATTTTAATTTCTTGTGAAGTTGATTTTTTTTAAATATGAGTTATAGAACTAATGAATGCTATAATATACGTTATAATATTTGCTTCGAGGTTATAAACTATATATATACAACCTTTTATCATCAATATATTTGTTTATACTTATTTAAAGAAGAGATAAGCCTACCTATTCGTTTAACAGCTGATTTCACCCATCATCTGTCTTAAACAAACCCAGTGTAGATTATAAATAGTTTAGGGTTATGTTTAGGTAGGCCTAGATAAGTATGCCTTAATGTTGTTTGTAAATAGTTTGTTTTTTAAATTGTGTATTTCTGATGTGTATCTAATTAATCAGCCTGTGATTTTTCACGGGGCTTACTAGTGTTTATTTAAAAGAACGTGTTAATCAAATTTATAAAGTGGCTTGAAGCATTGAGGTCGTGCTAATTTTTCCGACAACTCAATTCAAAATGACGGAAATTGTATTGTTGCATACGAAACATCTAGAAAACCAAGTTTTTGTTCCACGAGAAATATAATAAATATTCTTTCGAATAAGAATTGTATAAAGTTTGACTAGTGTACCTACTTCAACAATCAAGGTGGGTGAAGTTCTTTAATTATTTTGCAACTATCGAAGATCGTACCAACAATGTCTTTCAATATTAAAATTGTTATGATTCCAAAACGTTTTCAAAGTATACCTTAAAATATAAAAGTTTTATAAATCATACGATTTCAGTCTTAAAAGAACTTTACAATTCGCGCTTTTAACGCTGAAGTAAGCAACGTGGAAGCATCGCGCCATTAACTATAATCAGTAAACCGCATTAAGTGAGATTACCCGTTGTCCAGGAAAGAAAGACTTGATCTAAGAAGCGCTGTCGGTCCACACGGAGAATGAAACAGTATTAGAACTAAGTGCTTTTACTTGTAATGTATACAAGACAAAAGTAGCGCATCCGATTGGTTGACTGTAACGCCTGATAAAAAACATCAACAGTTAATCCAATGTCTGGAAGAAGATCTGTAAGACGCGGGACAAAGTTGTGAAAGCGGCTTAACCGAGATGTGATTGCTAAAGACGACTTTAAACTTTGCGGTCTAGCTACTTACAAACTATTACCGATAAGATTTGAATGGAAAGTAGTGTATTTTATTTAAGTTTAACTTCAAAACGTGATAAAGTTTAGCTAAATTTCTATGTTTTAAAAAAAAGGTAAACACGTGGGCCTAAAATGTGTATTTATTTCAAAAAGATCGCATTCTTTGAATATTCACAAACTGTTGGAAAGTTTTTCACCAGGGCTACCAAAATAGAGTGTACCAAAATTAAGATAAAAACATTTAAAATGTATTTTCAAAGATTTTTCAAATTTAACCACGGTAATTTTCTTCCTTTATGCTGCGCTAAAATTTTGATAAACAAGTTTTCCAAAATAATATCGCTTGTCGAAAATCAGATTTCCTCTATAAAAAAATGCAGGTCCAAATGTTTATAGAACACATTTTTAAAGAATTTCATATTGAATTCCATATTGAATTCATATTGAATTCACTCTAAAATTTTGGTAAACATTTTTTTTCAAAAATAATATACTCTGTCGAAAACTAGTGAATTGCCAGTGATATACGGCGATCGGTAAGCCTACCGAATAAGTGATGTTTTATGTAGTAAATACAATCTAATAAGGTTGTTTCATATATCGATTTAAAGAGGAAGAACTGAACTATCGATTAAAAACACTTTCGATTAGTGATAACATTCTATAGTACTGCTTCAGACGCCACAGATGTAAGCTGTCACAGTTAGACAAGGAATGCTTGTTTATCTTTTTTTTCCGAGTTCTCATGTAGGCCTACATATTGTAAATAGCATTTTGGCGAGTTATTGGTGATATTTTTATTATTTTCTGTGGTAATGAAAATATTTTATAGTGTAAAAAATTGTTTTATTTATTAGAGGAAAGTTAGGCAAACCTATTGGAAATCTAGAGTACTATGAATCTGGTATTGGTCAGCTATAATGGTGGTCAGCTTCTCAGGGGGTGGCCAAGGGGTTGTAACTCAAATAGTTTAAATGGGAACACCCATTGTGTGATACATCATCTTAAAGGTCTCTTTGAAACGAGAAAAACGGCATAAATAAAAATTTTCTACGATACTTGTATCCAAAATGGCGGCTAATTGAAATTTTGGTTTTCAAAGAAATAATAAAATTTTGATCAAACATGTATACCAATTATTGGTATACATGTTTGATCAAAATTTTATTGAACAAATACCAAAATAAATGGAAAAATTTCTGTTATTTATTTAGTAATTTGTTTATTAGATATTAATTGTAAATTTAAAAGAATTAATTGTTCTTACAGCGTTTTTGATTTGAAATGTATTGCAACTGACACGTAACAATTCATGACATTTAGAAAATGCTTTTAAAGTGACCTATTAATAATAAAATTACAGTTATAACTTATAAGTTACAATTATTGAAATAAAATAAATAATGAAATTATTTTAATAAAAAAAAAGAAAAGTTCATTACAAAGACAACATTGAAAATTATTTGTTTATTAATACTAAGATTTCTATTTAAAAGATGCTCAAAATGTCCTCCTCCGGTCGTTTGACTGTGTGCTGCTAGTCGGTTGTAAAACGACGACACTGCATTTCTTAATGATTCCTCATTGATAGTTTGTGTTGCTTCAATATTATTTCGAAGCCCATTGATATTTTTGGGTTTAATACAGAAAAAAAAACTTTTTAATTGGCCCCATTAAACAAATTACTAAATAAATAACAGAGTTTTTTCAATGTATTTTGGTATTTCTTCAAAAAAATTTTGATCAAACATGTTTACCAAAAATTTCTTTGAAAACCTAAATTTCAATCAGCCGCCATTTTGAATACATGTATCGTAGAAAATTTTTATTCATGCCGTTTTTCTCGTTTAAAAGAGACCTTTAAGATGATGTATCACACAATGGGTGTTCCCATTTAAACTATTTGAGTTACAACCCCTTGGAAACCAAAACTTCAATCAGCCGCCATTTTGGATAAAAGTATCGTAAAAAAAATTATTTATGCCGTTTTTCACGTTTTAAAGAGACCTTTAAGATGACGTATCACACAATGGGTGTTCCCATTTAAACTATTTGAGTTACAACCCCTAGGCCATCCCCTGAGAAGGGGTTGAAATTCAGTTGTCTGTCAAAAGGTAGAGTAATTGACCAATAACTTATCCTAAAAGTTACAATATTACATCTATAACAGTTTCCAATTTATCGAGGTGTTCCCATACATATTATGGACCACTCTATAGGTGAAACTAACATTGAGGACCGAAATATTGAATGAAATACTGACGTATGAAAGGTGAAACGCATACACGAAATTTAGCTATAGGCTACATTTTAAATTCAACCTATTGTTTTAGGTTTTCACAAGCTCATAGCTTAAGTCTATATACAAAATATATTGTAACATATTTAAATTGAACAAATAGAAAACCTTCGTTAAGTAGCTGTTTTTAATATCTCTTTTGAATTAAATTTTCCTGGAAAATGATCAAAATTAGAATTTCAAGCGTATCAACTTGAAAAAAAAACTGATAAAAATATAAATATTGTAAAAATTGGGTTGTTTGAACATTAAAGCTTCTTCAGGACAAACATATATATTAACGCTTAATTTTTTGTAAGAACTTAGTTACTACTACGTATCGAGTAGAAACAATACAATTGAAATAAAATAAATAAAAATGTAAACGCTAGTTTGTTTAAAATTTTAAATCTCCGACAGTTCTTCACCGATTGCTTTGAAATTTTGACGCAAAGTTGCATTCGATTACACGTAGCTATGTTTTAATATACTTTTTGAAAAATAGTGCCATCTGTTGGACATAAAGAGAACGCAAATTATTCTAAATATTTTACGGCTATGGGAGCACCATATTAAATATTAAATAAAAAATATGTTTATTGTTGTTACAGTAATCAGCTGTTTGCTCCAATATATCAATTAACGGCTGATTTCAAACTTGGAAACAATTAATTAATTAAATTACAAGTAAAAAAAACATAGACCTGACCGGGAGTTGAACCCGGGACATTTAAGTTTCCGTCGTAATGCTCTGCCAACTGAGCTACCCTGACTGCTCCAGATGTTGGTCGATGTTATCTCACTTGTACGGTTTTACTGCAATTATTGAAATAACATATTGAATACCTCGTGTATACGACATTGAAAACAATCTCAATTCTTATTTTGCAGCTTACAGTGGTGAATATTTTATTTTATTTTTTTTTTAAATAATAAAGTTACAAGTGAAAAAACATAGACCAAGACCGGTAGTTGAACCCGGAACCTTTACGTTTCCGTCGTAATGCTCTGCCAACTGAGCTACCCTGATCGCTCCAGATAATTAAATGTCCCTTGCTGTGGAAGTGTGTAAGCGCACATAAAAAAATATATATATATATTACGACGAAAAAGTAAAGGTCCCAGGTTCAACTCCCCGTCTTGGTTTATGTTTTTTCACTTGTAATTTAATTAAATATCCCTTGCTGAGGAAGTGTGCAAGCGGGAAAAATAATAATTAAAAAAATATTAACAATAAATTATTTGTATTTATAACTTTTAGTTTAGGTTTTTGTTTAAGTTAGACCTGCGCCTTAATGGTTCTTTTAACCTTTATATAAATGCTTTTATAAAATATACGAAATAATTTGATTTGGACATTTAACATTATTTATCATCTTAGGTTTGAGGTTATTATTAATCCTACTGTATATGTTTAGATGGTTCCAACGGGGTTGGCGTGCGGAGCACTCAGGGATCTCCCCTAGTAATAATAATGAAATTGTCCAGAATCCAGTTTATCAACCAGATTCGTTAGTTATTCAAGCAGTAAGCCAAATAGGTTTCCACATCTTCAGTCTGCTCTGATCTTGATTGGCACTGAAGAGTTTTAATGCTTCTGCATTAGTGTCAGTTTATTCTTTTATTATGTTTCGAGACATTCATCTTGATTTCCTGTATAACTGTATGAACCCCAAATATCTAGGAGTTTTGCTGATATGTCGTATCACTTTGTTTTTAAAGGTTTGTACCGCCTTGATTATTTGTCTTTCTAGTACGTCCACACAGTAGGTTACCACATGGACTTTAGGATTTTCTTGTAAGATCAGCAACTTGTTGAGCAGAAAAAGCTGGGAGTTTGCGTTCGGCATCACACCAAGATATTTCGTTGATTTCGCAAACTTTAAAAATGAGTACGCATTTGAACAGTTATTTTTCACCTTTGTTTAAAAAATAACACATTCCAGCGGTAAACTTAATAAAAACAAATGTATGAACTCCCAGAGGAAAGCTTTCAATTTGATTAAGATTAAAATGGATACGGTATTTTTAGAGCATTTTTAGAAGATTTAATTAAAATGATTTATGTCCTTCTATGTATACAGCTCAGTTCTTTGTTTCTACAACAAAAATTACATTAAAACAAATATATGAATTGACTTTGTCAAACCGACATAGGCCTATATATTGGATCATATTTAATTCCAAACATTGTGGTATGAGGCATTCATTGTAATGGTAAAAGAGAACAAGTGTGGAACAAAATACTGTTTGTTTTTGTAGATTTGTTACTCTATTTCGGTCTATTCCAAACACTCAATTAAATCAAATGTACGTATTTCCATATAGAAACCATCCAAATAAACATTGGGAGTATTGATATTATAAACAATTTGAACGCGGTCAATGTATGGACGCTTTGAAATACTCTGAATTGGTAATAATTCATACATCAATGCATTTATTACATTTTCAAATGTAAAAATCATTGTGAATAGGCGATGGCACGAATAGCCTGTTGGAACATATTTTTAACGCTTTTGTCGGGGGAATTAGTTTTGGTTGTATAAAAGATTCAAAGGGAAAAACGTAAAGAAAAAAACGTTTTTTGATGATAGTTGGAAAAGTTCTGAGAGTCGGATTCAGTTAGCGAACACTTGAAATGGTTATTGCAGATTAGGAGTTTTCTATGGCTAGGATATAAACACATTTGCTTCTAGAAAATTGTGATTTATTTTTTAGATATTTTATTCAAACGTGAGCAACCAGATTTATAAACAATATAGCTTGTAATATGAACCTTAAAATAAAAAGTAAATGTGTGCGATCGTGGGACTCCCGTAAGGAACGAAGTTCATCACGCCTTTTTTTCTTCAATTTTTTTACCAGCCTTAACGGCAATATACACCCAAAATTTTATTCTTTCAATTGCCGTTTATTATTAGATTGTTTTTCATACAAATATTTACTGTTGCCATAAGTTTAATGTTATTATAATAAAGGTGTAGAATTAATTATAAAATCAAAGCTAAGATGGTAAACATAGTTAAATGTTCATTCATTGTAAATACATTAAATAAACATAAAATGTTGGTTCATCAGTCATACACAAAAATTTATTGTTTGTATATTTAATTTATTCTACCTGCCTTAACGGCAACATACACTCAATAATTTTAGGTTAGGCCTAGACTTAAAATCCCTTTCTAGGCCTAACCTAAAATTATTGTATATATTATGTTGCCGTTAAGGCAGGAAAAATAAATAAAATATACACACAATAATTTTAGCGTTGGCCTAGACTGATGAACCAACATTTTATGTTTATTGGATGTATTTCAGCTCTTGACGATAATATCTGAACTACACCGAACGGAACCTTTCGTCTCTTAATTTAAATAAATTGATGAACCAAAACACATAATTTTGATCTTTCAATTGACTTTATTAGTTAGATTTTTTTTACAATATTTACTGTTTCCATACGTTTAGAGTTATTATAATAAAGGTGTAAAATTGATTATAACATCAAAGCTAAGATGGTAAACACTGTTAAATGTCAATTCATTGCAAATATATTCAATAAATATAAAATGTTGGTTCATCCGTCTAGGCCTAACCTAAAATTGTTGTGTTTATGTTCAATTTATTTTAACGGAAACATGCATATAATATTTTTAGGTTAGGCCTAGACTTAAAATTACTTTCTACGAATAACCTAAATTACAGCGCTCGACAATAATATCTGAACTACGCCGGACGGAACCGATTATTTTTTAAATTTAAATTGATGAACCAAAACACATGTATTTACATTCATTGCCATAGCAACCGATTTGGTAACGCTTTTTTCGTTACTAGTATTTTATATTTTTCATTGCCATAGCAACCAATTAATAAAAATTTGTTTCGTTACGCATTGCATTTTCTATTCGTTCCAAAAAGAATCAATGAAATGGAAATTCTTTTTGGGAGAAAATTAAAATACTTTAAAAGTGCTCTTTGAATTTGGAAAGAAAACGAATAAAAGTGCACCCTACAAAAATGTACATCCTTAAAAATAACCCTAATTTTAAGGAATACTTCAGAATAGGAAAATTAAAATTAATTGAACATAATAATGAAAGGGGGCGGACTGAAATAGAAATTTGAAAAACTCAGTTCGCATAGAAGTTTTAAATTTTCATAGTTAAAAAAGAACATTCATGAATTAAGCTTAATCCTAAACAAAGACCTAGCCTACAAATTAGACGTACAATTTGTTTCAATGTTTGAGATCAGCTGTTAATTCAAAATGCGCACAGCTGATAACTGTAGCGAAACCGATCGTCTTCAATCAGCTGATATATATGTTTTAAATATACTAATACAATTTTTTTTAGCAATTTTATTGTTTTAGGCCGAAAAATTCGTTTTAATTATTTAAAAATTTTAGTGTTTTCCCTAGGAGATTGACGCCTTACTTCTAACATTAATTATACCGGAAGAAGTTTAAACTTGAATTATTTTGAATTAGAAAAACCCAACTGCTTCGCTGAACTTTACAAGTATTTCCAATTTGAATTGAATATTATTGTTGAATATTGCTCTTAATAAAACATTAGAGAGAATAAAGTTTATAAAAAGTTGAAATCCTTCAGTCAATCAGTGGAAACTTTTAGTTAGCTTTTATTGTTTTGTACAATGTACAGGCTGTTTCAAAAATAAGGACTAATAATTCACCAACATTCTTATTGCTCCATTTATAGCAAATAGTTCACATAATCATAACATAACCTAAAATGTTTCCAATTTATCCGCCATTTTGTTTTTTACATAACAACCCTTTTATCTCTATTACTTAATAACACTTTTATTGTAATTGCGACTTTTTACTTTAAATGCTGCAAAAACGATATGTGAATTATTTTTCCACATTTTTTAAACAACATGTACGCTATATAATTTTCAGTAAATAAATTTAATGTGGATTATCACTAATGTATTACCAATTGAATTGCGCTTGTGTCAGTGAAGCGTTTATACCACCAAAGTTGTTAAAAATAAACCCAACCGAAATGGCTGAACCTGAATTTAGCATGATTTCTTCCTAACAGAGGGGCGTAATAGAGACTTTCCAACGTCACGGGTAAAAGAAGTAGTACCCGATATCTAGAACGTATATTTTCTCTAAATTACAACCCCATACATTAACTAAGACATTAAACGCATTTAGAAACACTACTGAAGACACCTCCTTAATCTATTTCAACCGTCTTGTGTAAATTTATCTAATAAGTTTAGTTAAAACTGGAATCTACTCGTAAACTAATAACGTTTTAAATTCAATTAGATTTTCTTTGGCAATATAAACTTTAAAGTTCCGGATATTAATAACATAAAACTCTGAACTCCTGAAAGTTAACGCGTGAAGTAAAGTCCTTGAATGTTAACGTCGGAGGATAAATTGAATTACCTTAATATTACCGTTACCTTAATATCGTAATTATCTTCGCGATAAAGTTATCTCTATGATGAACTCGTCAGTTTTCAATTTTGCTAAATCATTAGACAATTATTTTTTAGAACCTTTATCGGAATCGCATCGAGTCCTAGCACTGTTCAGCACTAATTAGACAAGATCAATAAAACGGTATGATTTAAGAAGACAATATTACGTCAAAAGAAGTGTTAGTTTAACTACTACGACCCGTTGTAATTGTCTTTCAGAATTATATTAAGGATGTGCGACACCTTTGGACTCAGTGAGTGCAATACCTTGAGAAGGCTGGTTGTATGCTATTGAACTTATTAATGAAGGCCCGTCTACACGTAACGATATCGTTCGTGTGGACGAGAGATCGCTGTAATTTATTGGAGTTGGAGTTGGAGTGAGATTGGAAGGGGTCGCCGGAATACTGCCCCCCGGAAAACTACCCCCCCAAGCAGGTTCCTACGTCATTTTGACGTCAGAGATTGGGGGGGGGGGCAGTTTTCCAGTCACGCACACTCAAGTTTCGATGCGTTTTGTAATCTTCAATCCAACGAATAATTCTTAGATGCGCAATACTACCCCCCCAGGTGAAACGTGACGTCACGAAATCTGCCAACTAACCAATATGGGAGCCGTTAGTTGGCAACTAACCTAACCTAACCTGACGTCAAAATTACGTAGGAACCTGCTTGGGGGGGGTAGTTTTCCGGGGGGTAGTATTCCGGCGACCCGCTTTTGCTACGGGGGTAGTATTCCAGTCGCGGACACGGCTCCCATATTGGTTAGTTGGCAGATTTCGTGACGTCACGTTTCACCTGGGGGGGAGTTTTCCGGGGGGAGTATTCCGCATCCCCGTTGTTTTTTTTCAGCTGGGGGGGGGGGTAGTTTTCCGGGGGGTAGTATTCCGCATCCCCATTAGAAGGTTGGTACAAATTTCATCAACTGGCAACGATATCGGAAGGTTGTAGCGACAAGTTGGAAGTGTAGTCGGCGGCTCAAAATTATCGCTCCAACCTAAAAAAAGTATTCCCATTTCAGTACATGGTAGTCTGAATCATGGGTGAATTTACGAATTTTTTACGGAATCAATAGATTTATATACAGAGTGTTCATAAAGTCCCTTTAAACCCCCCCCCCCATTATATTCCTCATTATTTTTGCTACTGAAAATAAGTTCACAAAATTTTTTATATAGCTTGTGTTGCATAACAGGACACATTTTTTGACATATCAGACACTCTATGATTTGGGGAGTTTGTGAGGGTAAGGGGGCAAACAATTTCAAATTTAAAGGTAGGTCATGTAATACACCATCGAAAAGCTTATTAAAAGAGAAACACAATGGCGCAAAGTAGAGCTTAATATCTTACTTCAACTCAAATTAATGGACAATCAAAGTTCGGGAAAATAACACAGGCCTACAACCTACTTATTCCTAATATTACTTATTCCTAATAACCTGCTTTCATGTTATGATAATAACATCATTTTCCAGAACTTTGATTGTCCATTACTTTGAAACTAAGCAAGATGCTAAGCTCTAGTTTGCGCCATTCTGTTTCTCTTCTAATAAGCTTTTCAATGGTGTAATACTTTATAATTGAAATTTTTTACCCCCCTGTCCCTTTCAAGCGCCCCAAAATCATATTCCTTGCTTAGGCAAATCAAGTGCAAGGAGTATTCTGATAGAAGTAAGGACCTTTACGCGGAATCAAGGAATAAGTACAAGGAAGTGGAACTTACAGCCGATAGGAATGGTGAAAAAAATCAATTCTTGCCGAACAAAGAGTATAAACTGACCGTAAAAGTATCTACACTTGAGGTACAGCACGAAACTGAAAAACAAGAGGAAATTTGTGCTGATAAGTCGAAGCGTTTGGACAGCGTACGTATTGTAATTTTGAATTCTTGTCGTTACAATGTATCGTTTACATGTAGACGGGCCTTTATTTTTTTACTTTAGCTATTTCCTTACGAGGGGTAAGTTCTAGTGTAGAGAGTATGAAAAGTATGAATTATTTCATATTTCGGAATTAAGATCCGTCATCTTAAATGTATCGGATTTTAAAATACGACAATGTAGTGCCCATATGGACCATGTTAAAAACAAGAAATTAAGGTCAAAATAAAAACCAAACTAGTAAGTTTAGAGAGCATAAATTTAGTACCCACTTGTCTTAAACCGTCTTGAACAATGCTAACCTAAATGACATTAAAAACACTTTATACTGAACCAAACAAAGACGAGTAGTGCGGGATTGATTGGGCGGGTTGTTTGGACGGCAACCGCGCAGCCTTGTGCAATTTCAAACGAGTGCTGTCTCGATCGGGTCGCCGGAATACTACCCCCCGGAAAACTACCCCCCCAAGCAGGTTCCTACGTCATTTTGACGTCAGAGATCGGGGGGGCAGTTTTCCAGTCACGCACACTCAAGTTTCGATATAATTAGAATAAAAAAAAACTAGAGGACTAACCTAAACTGTTTAGTCGCAGTATGTTGCCGATAACAGTATAATTGTAGGAACCTACTTGGGGAGGTAGTTTTCCGTGGGGTAGTATTCCGGCGACCCGCTTTTGCTAGGGGGGGGTAGTATTCTAGTCGCGGACACGGCTTCCATATTGGTTAGTTGGCAGATTTCGTGACGTCACGTTTCACCTGGGGGGGTAGTTTTCCGGGGGGTAGTATTCCGCTTCCCCTCTCGATCCGCCCATCAAAAACAGTTTGTGCGCGCTGTATTTAAATGGTAGTATTAATTCACATGCGCACTTAAAGAGTGAACTTTTAAATACTTTTTTAAATTGTATTTTGTTTTGCTTATTAAATGAGCTTCAAAATAATATCAAAAGAAAAGTAGTTCCAACGCGTTCCTTTTTTTTCCGTTTTTTACATATTTTTGTAGATATCGCTAATTACAATATATTACACTTGCGGTTTTGCGCCGACTTTGTAAAGAAAGGGACATTTTTTTTTATAATTCTAAATCCAGAACGCGTACGAGTACAGTAAGTCAGGTGTAATTTACAGAACGCTACAAAAATGCATAGATTGCAATTTTTACTATAGAATCGGACACATGTTGAAGCGTAAATTTCTATAGGAACACATTAATTGACCGAGCGAAGTGAGGTCTCCGTTTTAACTCGATCGTCTGTGTATTTGTATGTCTGTGTGTCTGTCACGCGATTACGGCCAAACGCCTTGACCGATTTTGATGATTTTTTTTCATGAATGTTCCTTATTCCTAGGCCGAGCCATGTATATATAAGGTTTTTTCCATTTTTCATTTTAACCCCTTAAATAAAATAAAAATAGCGGCCGCACCGTTTCTCTCAGTGTAAGCTTTTTTCCAAAGCCAGTTTGTGGCTTAACCGTAAGTCGAATTTAAAAACTAACAACATTTTAAGAATAGCAAATTTGATTTTCAACAAAATTGTATTCTTGATTTTTTCCCCGTATCTCTAACGGTAAGCTCACAAAATGGCCGTAAACTTCAAATTTGTTAAAAACGTCAAAGTTTTTGTATTTCAACCATGTTTTTATACGTTTATTCTAAACCAATTCAAAATAATGTTTCACTGGCTAAACCTTCTGCTTACTTCCTTACCGGCACACTATTTTTAACCTAAGCTCAAAACCACATTTGTTATTTCAACGAGCGAGGTCTATTGTTCACAGAACTACTAGTATATAATAGTTTACTTGGCAAAACCTCTGGAATGGACATTATGCTTCCTCATTTCGTAAGTTGTGTTAAAATAGTTTACTTGGTAATACATCTGAAATGGAGATTGTGCTTCCTCATTTCTTAAGTTGTGTTACAATGTGAATACCTCTGAAATGGACGTTGTACTTTCTCATTTCGTAAGTTGTGTTAAAAAAGTTTACTTGGTAATACCTCTGAAATGGAGATTTTGCTTCCTGATTTCGTAACTCGTGTTAAAATAGTTTACTTGGTAATACCTCTGAAATGGACATTGTGCTTCCTCATTTCATAAATCGAAATAGAAGTTTACACTTCTTCCGTGTGGTCTTAAGCACACCCGGATTTTTGTTTACATGATTTAGATTTTACAGTACCTACTTATCAAACGCCCCGATTCATTACACAGTACACGGTTTTCAAAGTTCCCCTTCGTCTGTGCCATTAAATTATCGACGCGGTTGCATCAAGGTCAATCTCTCTTACAAAACTAAAATGAAATTCCCATCTCGTCGGACGCGTGTCAAGTGTTAGCAGAGAATGCTTTAGTTCCCAGCACTTGGCTTAGTTGTAATTCTAACAAATACGATGTGCTGGAATCCCGACTTAACTCTGGCTCTTATTGGCTCGTGCCTGACCACACGCCGAGCTCTTCGCCACGTGCTTTGATTCAATCACGCTTTGATGTTTTACAATGTAACAATCAAACCGATACGACAGTAAACACTTTTATTTAACGTCCAAGAAAATTGCTTTTGTCTGTTCTATTCTGTAAGAATTCAATTTTAGTACTGCACTTATTGCAGCTGTCGATTTGAAACACATCTTGATGGCTAGATTACTTGACATTTTTGTAAAATTTGATTTAACCGATTTTAAAGTGTGGAATTATTAATGTAGTATCTGTCGCACCCGGATTCAACCCTGTTATAAATTAAGAATCCTTCCCAGGCTCTTTTAGATAGTGTGTAAATACAATTTTAAATATTTATATTTAAGGCTCGGCTCTCCACATTCAAAACGGCGAAGTTGGGTACCAATTTCAATGTTAAATAACCAAAACATACCTTCAATATTAAGCATATTTTTGTGTTGTTTTTGTCAAAAAACGAAAGCTGTATTTTTTTTCTTAAAGTAAAATATATTGTGGGTGTTGATTGCTAAGGTTTTTTACAATATCTCTTTTTGCAACTGAGTAAAAAATTAATAAAGTTTACTATTTTTTACTATTTATATCATACGTTGATGAAAACAATAACACGGGTTTTGAAAATGTATTCGGCAATCAACATCCGCATATGACAGTACTTCAAAATGAAACCAAATTTTTAAATTTATTCCACGAATTAAAGGGAAAAAATGACTTATTCTGTAGCATTGCTCTTATGGGAATAAGAATCAAGATGGCGGACAGGGTAGCGCCCCCTTAAGCTTCCGTTTACAATTTTATTCTAACAGACTAGGTAGGCTATATCTACAAACCTAGTAATATACATTTTCCTACAGCTGTTTAATACAGTGCGTTTCTGCACACTAACTAAACTACATGTGTTCAGCGTCAAGTAATTAATTATACCTCTTTGTTTTACTTTACCGCACGTTAGTGTGCGCGGTAAAGTAATACTTTTCGCACTCCAGCTGTTTACTTTGCGCACTGTACGCAAGGTAAACAGCCGATGAAGCCTATGTGATGAAAATTTTGATTGTTATGGAACTAACTTCTGTAAAACAGATCTTTTTAAAAACTAAAACACTAATTTAAAATGTAGCTGTAGGAAAAACGTTCTTTGCATCACGGGTGCAAAGTTTACTTTATCACACTCGATAAACTTTGCCAACTTTGCACCATAGATACAAAAATAACTATACAGGGTGATTCAGAACTATGCAATCTCGCGATAGCTCATTCTATAGCTAAAAATTAAAAAAAATTTCATATAGACATAGGCCAGAAAACGCTTCTACTGTTTTTTACAAAATAATTCATATCTAGAGAACGGATTGACCGATTGAGTTCGAACTTGGTATGAAGGTTAACCTAACAACGATATATCTCACGTAAAATAATCGATTCTATTAAATCATACGTTTCAAAATGGCGGCTGTTTGAAAATTTAAAAAAATACATTACTCAAAAAACTGTACATTTTAACAAAACATTTCAAGACTCCTTTTGGCAGCCCTTTTGATTCCCTGTCGGATGGTGTAACTGTCAAAACAATCGGATGAAGGATAATAGTTAAGTTATGTGTAATAATTGGTTTATTCAACCCATCAGATACAAACACATCAATATTGTATGTACATTTGCTGTCATTATCTTTAACTTAGACAATATCATTCATCCGATTGTTTTGTCAAACCAGAAGGGCTACAAAAAAGGTGTCTTGACATTTTTTGTTCAAATGAACGGTTTTTGAGAAATTTAAGTTTGAAATTTTCAAACAGCCGATATTTTAAAACGCATGATTGGATAGAATCGATTATGTGTCTTGAGATAGAACTTTGTTAGGTTAATCTTAGCGCCATGTTTGAACTCGATCAGTCAAACCGTTCTCTAGACATGAATAGTTTTGTACAAAAAAAAAAATGGCGGATATCTGGAAATCGAAGCATTTTCGGGCCTATGTTTATGTGAACCTTTTCCTTATCTTTAGCTATAGAATGAGGTACCGAGATATTGCCGCGTAGATCTGAATCACCCTGTATAAATAATTAATTGGTTGTCATAAGACCAACTTGTAGATATTTTCAACTTTGATGGGACTGCTTCGTTTAAAACCGTTATAAGTGTGAAAAATAATAAAGAAAAATGTAAAAAAAGTACAAAATCTGTTATAGGTCTACATATCAAACTCTATTAAAATTGTAAGCTATAGACGTACGAGAAATGTATTACGATCAAACCTGTAGATCCGATATGCTGGCGAAATCGTTTATTAATACGTCTTAGCCTTCAGCTACAATAAAGCTAAACTGACTTCCCCGACTTTATAAAGATTTACAAGCCATATGAAAATTTATCGCCGATTTAAAATAGTGTATTAACTTTTCGGATTTTTAAAAAATTCCAATCTCATTCGGAGTAGGTTAGCACTGCTATTTCCCGTCTCAATAATATTGTATATAATTATTTGTTGAACTCTGTCGTATATCTGTTTGGAATAATAGGTCAACAAAACAACGTCTTGCATGTTTTATTGCCCTTGCATTCCCATAGCAACTTAAAATTATAACATTGTGTCTAGAAACTGGCTGCTGTTTAGTAAACTAAATAAAACACTTAAATTTTTAATACGAAAGCTTTCCTTTGTCGTTGCTATTTGTGCAGTATTTATTGGAAAACTGTCAGCTCGGATGTATGGTTTTAATCAATTTGATAAGACGAAGCTTCAGGGGACATTTAATTTTTAACTGCGATTTAATATAACACATAATCTTATTTAATACGGTACCATCAACTATCGAAGCCTGTATCACATAAATACACACAGCCTCTTTAATTCGTCGCTAAAACCAAGACTAAGAAAATTTGTATATCAAAGAGGTTCAGAATTGTGGTTTCAAATCGAGCGAAACGTCTCACATTTTTCAAAATGACTGTAGAGCCGACTGAGTAAATAAGAAGTGATTTATTTATCGACTAAATACCCCGATCGAAGTACTTCGTAGTTTCGGTGAACATATCACAGTATACAGTAATCTGTTTGCATTTGCTGCCTCGTGATAATAGGTAACGGAGCGAGCAAGGGGCGCAGCCCTCTAGTACTTTAATATAACAATAGATTAATCAATTTATATTTGGTATTTATATGAACTAGTGGACCCGGCAATACTTCGCTATTGCTTGATTTACCTAACCTATATTCAGTTTTTGATCCAAATCAGTTGTTGATCAAAATCAGCTGTTGATCAAAATCAGCTGTTTTTAGGTTTTTTATACGAACAGCTGTTTTTTGTGCCCCTGATAAAATCAAAAGAAATCTTTCTTCTTCTTCCTTAAGAATTGACCTTCCATAAGATTAACATTGAAACTTTGAGGGCCACTGGGGCGTATCCCTGAGGACCGATGTAAATTATAATGGGATTCTGCTCATCTACAGGTCACTACCTTTCTAACGGTATGCGCGAATTTCTCCTACGATGCACACAAGCTGAGAAAAAAGGACAAGTTTTGTGCTTGCCTATTAATATATAGATTTAAAACTCTGTAGTATAATTTAGTTACCTACATTTTTGTTTGTTTTTTTCATTTTGAGATACATCTTATATTTATAAACACACGCGAAAAGTCACTGTAAAGAGTCTATGCCAGTGTGTGGGACGAAATATAAACAGACGGACTTACCTAAATAACTATAAAAAAAATTATAAAAAAACAACAAATTTTAATTTCTAAAACCATAAAACAAATACCTAAATACCATATTATTTTTAGCAATCATTTAATTTCCGCTTATTCTACGAACAATTAGAATTACAAATATAATCACGAATTCACGATAGAATTGGGTCTGAGTTATTGGAATATATATGTGGGTTATTATGATTTATTATAAGTTTCAGCTCGATATATTTATCAGTTTTTATAAGACAGACAAAAGGGTGGTCTTACAAGGATTTCTATATTTATTTTAAAATTAAGGTACCCTAAAAATGACACACAGTTTTAAATACATTATTTATAAAGATGTTTCACCTCGCCGAAAATATAATTTGACGTTTTCTTTCAGTAACAACAGAACAGACGGAAGAACCTGAAAAGAGTTTCACTTCAAAGTTCGCGACCTTACAAATTAAGCGTTTTAAAAAGCAAATTGCTTACACCAAATTAGCAACTCGAAAACAAAGGCGACTGATGTGTTGACATTGTGTTGGAAAAAGAAAACGCTCGGAACTTGAATCTACTTTAAACTTTGCGCTCGAACGCCCACTCTCCCAACTTTTCTCTTTCATCATAATGACCGGTCTTTTTCTCCAAGGAAACTTTGTTATACGAGTTAGACTTCGGAGATTATCTGAAACGAAAAGTGTCTTTACTGGAAAAGATAACGCCGTTTAATAAACACAGAAGGACGACAGAGGAATTGCGAATTGGTTCAGATCGAGTTATAAAGCAAACAGTTTAAACAATCATAAGAATTTTACTTTTGTAATATTGGGGGATTTTTGAAAACTTACCATAGTAGACACAACTAATATCTGTCGCAACTCGGTGCAAAAAACCCAGTCAGAAGTCGGTGCATATTACGTCATCAAAATGGCATCGTCACAACTCGGTGCAACAACCCTGGAGTCAGAAGTCGGTGCATATTACGTCATCAAGATGGCGTCGTCACAACTGGGTGCAAAAACCCTGGAGTCGGAAGTCGGTGCATATTACGTCATCAAAAACAAGATGGCGTCGTCACAACTCGGTGCATAAACCCCCAGGAATCGGAAGTCGGTGCATATTACGTCATCAAAAACAAGATGGCGTCGTCATCTGTCGCAACTCGGTGCAAAAAACGTAGTCCCATAAGAGCCCATGTTGGGGATATCCTCCTGCGATGTCTACTTACCATATCTATTATTTAAAAGATATGCAAAATCCGATCTCGGGACAGTTTAACACCTATTAGACCTTAGGACCTTAGAACACCTATTTACAAAATCTCGAACCTCCTTTCACCTTCCTCTCCATCTCAAAAATATTTAATTTACACGTATGGCTTGTGATACATCAAATCAAAGCTCTTTAAAAACCATGGATTTCTGTGGTAAGAAAACCAAAATTTCATAATGTATTTCTCCATGCTCAAAAAGTTTATTTTGTAAGTTATTTTGATAACTTTATATTATTAAAAAGACGGAAAGAGTTATGCAAAATCTGATCTCATTTGCAAAGACAATCAAACAATAATCTATTATCTATTATTTATTTATCTATCTATATCTTATCTTCTAAAGCGAGAGATAATTGTCTGTCTGCTAAATGGATCTGGAATCTCCGTCTAACTATTTTTGATTTTTTGATTTTATATGGGGCTTTTGGCCACGAGAAATCGATTGGAAATGGTCACCAGTCTGGGAAAATTCGTTTTCTACGTCTTTTTATTAAATTAAAAAGTGAAATTTGTCCATTTTAAACAATACAAAGCACAGCTGATGCAAATGTTTTCAATGTCATTACAATAATCATCTGTTTTCTTTTAAACGAAGCACAGCTGATGCAAATGTTTTCAATGCCATTACAATAATCATCTGTTTTCTTTTAAACTGTATTTTATTAGAGGTAAGCCTAATGTTGTATCTATTTATAGTTACCATGGCAACGAATACTTCTGCTAAATAAACATACCCTTTATTTAGTTGTTTATTGTTATAGGCCTAACCTAAACGATGTTCACGGAAATTTGCAATAATAGTTATTGACGTGAGCGAACTAGGCCCTGCTTGTAATCGAGCTTTAGCTCGGTCTCCTGGTACTAAATAAAAATGTAAATGTGCGTTTGTTCAAAATCGATATTTTCTGAAAGTTCTTCACCGATTGCTTTGAAATTTTCACACAAACTTTCATTTGAATACAAACGTGTTTTTATATACTTTCTGTAAAACTGCAGCATCTATTGAACATAAAAACAACAACAAATATACTCAACATTTAACAAAAATGTAAGCGCCATTACATATGTTTATTGACTATAATACTAACATATATAATATATAATAATATATAATTGTTTCCTATATAATTTCCATTATCAGCTGATTTCAAGCTTAAAACAATTATTTGTATTTCTAACTTTTAAGATAGGTTTTTGTGAACAACGACAACTATTGAAGTAAAAACAACCCAAACTCTACCAAATATTTTATGGAAAAGGGAGCTCCACAATAAATAATTATTAAATACCGTATGTTTAGTGTTGGTATAGCAAATCAGATGTTTGCTAAAATATTTCTATTAGCAGCTGATTTTTAAAATTTGAAACAATTATTTCTATTTCTAACCTTTAGGTAGAGTTTTGTTTAAGTGTAGTCCAGAGCATTGCTGATTTTTTTAACCTTTATTGTGACTGACGGTATAAAATATACGAAATAAATTGATTTAAACATTTAACATTATTTAATATCTTAGCTTTAACATTATTATTAATCCTAACCTTTATTGTAAAGAAAACATAACATATCTGCATAGAGGGGTCTAACGGGGTTGGCGTGCGGAGCACGCAGGGGTCTCCCCTAGTTTAAAATAAAATACTTAAAAAAATAATAATAGTAATTTATTATTTCAACACACGAATCGTGTAATTATAAATACGTCTCCAAAAACAAGAAAAGAACGTAGCCTACAGTTTTACAAAGAAAGGGCATTACAAATTGATTTGAAAAGCGTAGAATGTCTTCGCCCTCTTTTGCTTTACAAGGATCAACAAAACTCAGAGTCGGCTTAACTTTCGGAAATGTACGTCACAGAGGAATTAAACTTAGCAAATCCACCTGAGGGAGGGAAAGTAACGCAACAGATAAATTAGGAAGTGAAACGAAACCCAGAAGTTTATAGTGAAATGTGAACAACACGGAAAGATTTGTCTGTTCCGAGTATATTTTCTTAACATTATGGATCAAGGTTGATCACGTCGGTTGATGTTTTCAGGTAATTTGGTTACCTTAATAGATAATTAGATAACATGTAAGTACAAACAACTGTTTACACGGTGGAATATTTTATTGAAATATGGTTATTGGTGTTTGCGAGTGAAAGAGAAATATTATCGCTTGAATTCAATATATTTGTTAAAATTTTAATAATAAATAAAGAGATAGGCAGGAGATAGATAGAGAAAGAGAGACGGAGAGAAATAAAAAGAGATAGGAGGAGCGATAGAGAAAGAGGGGGAGAAAAAGAAAGAAAGAGGCGGTAGATGGAGGAGAGAGACAGGTAGAGAGCAGCGACCAAGGATAAGACTGGCAATGTCGCGCAAGGCACATCATTCACCTATGATTGGTGGGGATGAAAACGTCTGACTCCGCTACTTCCAAGCGTCAGCGTTATTGTAAGTACAGTTAGCCACTTTGTGATTTAAGATGCAGATTGTGGGTTTTTAAGGGAACAAATTAAGGAAAAAAGGTTTTTATAGGTTTGCAGACTAGTTTTTATAGTATTTCAGTAAACAATTGGTATGAATAGTAATTATTAGTTTGATTGGAATCATATTTTAAATTTTCTTTGATTTCTTCTAAATTCGCAATTTTGTCTATTTAGCGAATATTTTTGTGAGTAAAGTCATCAACATTGCGATTTAAGAAGGATATTGTGGTTTTATTTTTTATTCTAGGGCAAGGATTGTTTTATAGTTATAATTTTGAATAAAATGTTGTTTTCTTTCAAAACCGTATAACTCATTCAGTTTCCTTATTGTTATTGTTCTTATTATACAATTTTAATATATTAACAACTTTTATTACATTATAATTACTCGGACCATGAATGTATGGTACAATATAGTGATAGAACATGTAGTAGCGCTATAAATGAATGACAAGATTTGCAGATACAGTAGATTAGCGATGGTGTTATCAGCGGGCCGGTTCACAAAACAATCAAACCAACTCGTCACTATGCCACAGCCTTTTTAATCAACCTTTTTTGGTTGATTTCCAACAATTTTTACACTTTGACAAATCACCTGCCCAAAAAATACAAAACTTTCTCGCTATGCCTAAATTCTATGTCATATGTTTAAACGCAACGCTGACTTTCTTTGTTTTATATTTTTCCCCGCTACATAAAATATATTTTTCTATTTTTGTTTGATACTGTCAGCACGGTCATAGTGTTTTAAGCAATATTTTAAAATTTCAGAACAGAATTTTATCTCAACACTAAGGGTGTGTTCAAACGGTGTTAATGAAACGCGGCAAATCCGGTGTTTTCACCTATGAGTGGGCGTGGTCGGCTCCAACTCCCGTAATGCGTTATGCATGGGCTTTGCCAGTCTATAGTATTCCTTGGTCGCTGGTAGAGAGAGATAGAAAGGGAGAGATTATGCCATTACTTATTAAAGATTAGAATTGTCTATAATTCGTTTGTTAAGTGAAGGCGCTTGTAGGGAGAGCAGAAGGCCAAGTGGTAGGGAGGTTTAATCTATTATAACGAATCACAGTGTCCGAGTCGTTCCTCCCCCTCCCCCTCCAACTGGAGAGTGAATAAACTGCACCGCCATATAACACAGTCCTTTCTTCCATATTACCTACAAAGACAGGAGAATATTTTAAAAATCTATGTACTTATACACGAGGAAGCAAATTAACTCAACAATTCCAGATTATTATGTTTTTTCAAACAATTATCAGTAATGTACATAATTTTCAAAATCAAAATTACTCGAAAGCTTTCCAAAGTTAAAACACCCAGTAATCACCAACCTCCGAGGCAACCTTCTCAAAACAGATTTGATAATGTGTGTTGCCGGAGGGCGCACAGTTCAAACAATAAAGTTAGCAAAGAAAACTTTTAAAACTTGAAGCATTTTAATGCGAAACTGTAGTTTCTAGACGAGGATGAGCTAAATGGCTTTAACAGCTCTCCTTTGATATAAACACAAGATGTCTTCCAGCTTCGGCTTCTGAATTTTGCAACGTAGTTACATTACTTTGTTTTTAATTAGATACCTCGACGGTAAAAGCTGAACCGAACCGAAATTTCGCAACAAAGGAAAGCTATTTTAACCTCACAATTTGTTTTAAAACTCAATTTTGAAAACTCGTAGTGCTGAACAGCTTGGCAACGATACAGTATTTTAATAAAGACCCAACGAAAACTCAGTTTACTGTAACGTTTCTCAAATTGCCTTCTTTTTTTTTTTGTAGACTCGTAATGAAAGACAGACTAGTCATTACCACAAATTATTGCATAATTGTACAAATTGCTTTTAAAGACATATTATTTTATTTTGAATAAACTCTATGTCGAAAGATAAACAATTGCACAACTACTGCACAAATTAACCTACAGATAGAATATTTTTTAAAACCTGTTACTTTTTTTGAGTCTTGTTACTTGTGTTCGGCTCCTGAATATTACGCTACTCCCACATCTTTCGGGGAGCAAGGTGTTTCAGAGGTTATCTTCGACAGTTGATACAGTAAATTGTTGTTTAAATTATATTCCTTTTTTTAAATAAAAAGCAGGAATTAAACCAATACACTACTACACCTACTCAAATTAGACCTACATACAGATTTTTATATATTTAATAATCTCTTTATAAAGATCATAAAGACTCTCTGTTGAAAGAAAATTTACACACAAAACAAAGAGTAGCACTAAAAACAAACAATTTATAAATCCTACTACTTTTATGAGCCCAATTCCTGGCGGTGGGAATCTGAACACTGCGATACTCCTTTTTCTACAATCTTAACATCAAAAAATCTTATCTTGCTAAAAAATTAAACTAAAAACAGACCAATATTTGCTTAAGTAAAAATGCCATGCATCTACTGTTAATGAGTCTCCTTGTGTAAAAGATTCATCATTTGTCTAGGTCCTTTCTAACTAGAAAGACCATTCGATTTTAATGCATGGGGATAAACTAAGATTAATCAAAATCGGTTTAGTAATTTTCCAATTTACACGTATCACACTTATTCAAATTAATTGACAACCTTGTTTTGTATCTGTAAATCGGTATAGTGATCTCGAGTTATACAAAATTTAATGCTGCTAAAAAGAAAAACAAAAAAGAAAATTTAGACTTATTTTAATAATTTTAAAAGATTCTGCAGCAATATATTGTTAAGATAATATGTTACCCGAAAACAATTTCTAAAAAAAAATTGTAATGGTTATTTAAAATATTCTGTTTATGAGCTACTTCTCTTTAAGTGACAAATTTGAATATCTTTATTTGATCTTTTCTATAAAACAGGTAGGTTAAAAAAAGGTATGCCGTGTTTTAAAACTAGCAGAGCATATTATTATAAACTGATTTTCAGTAACAAGAATTGATTATTAAGACTTTAGAGAGGGATCTGCCCCTTGCTTGGTTCACTCACCAACCTCGGCAGCGACTTGCGGTTTCGCCGATCGCTCCCCATCTACACTCGCGGGGCGGTGAAGAATATGTAAACAGATTATTGTATATTGTGAATTGTGAATGACGGAAATGACGATTGGTTAGGACAGAGGCATTTGGATCGGGGTAGGATGGAGGGGTAGCGGTAACCTAAATCGTGACGCATGCGCAGTAGGGCCAGAATTTTTGCGTGAATGACAGGAATTGTTTTATATGATAGAGATATTTCCAGGGTTATTTCCAAATTCTTAGTTGCATCTGTTGGAAAACTGCAGGGACATACTTTTGCCGATTTTGTGAGAACGCTCTTAACTCCCAATTGAGGCGTCGAAATAAAAATAAAACAAATTGTTTAAAAAATTATTCTAACTTAAAGAGGTTTAACGATACATCAAGAGGTAGGCCTAGGTGAGAAAAATGTTTTTGCTTCAATGTACATATTATATAACGAACGTTCTGTTTTTATATTTACAGTATTTTCAGTTATTCAATTAGTTTCAACATTGATATTGCGGTACTTAAAGTGGCAGACGTTTAAACAAATTGAAAACTGATAAAAAGTTAAAATTACAACTCTACGTACTAAAACATATTTGTTTAATATAATATACAGCTTTGATTGATTACAAAAATGTTTACCAATTTCGTTGAACGAACTTTAGCCCAAATCAATCATACTGAAACGTCGGAATGAAAAATGAATAATTTGTAAAATTTCTGAGATCCGTCCTTTAAAACACAAATACCTCGCTCTTCTCTACAGCTCTAAGCCTAAGGCGATTATTGAGTGATGGGTTGGAAGGGTTTTGAACCCCTTTTCAGTGTGAAGGATACAATAAATATCAATAAACGGTTAAATAAAACACTACCAGTGCTCGCGGCTACGTCGCGTCGTCGTTAAGTAGGACACTGTAAACAGATAGAAAGAGAGGACTCGGGAAAAATTTCTTACCTTTGAAAGTGCATTAAATACAAGCGAATCAAATTGGTTATTTTCGGTAACTTTTCCAAATTGGCGGTTAAATATTTTTTTAACAAAATCATGATTTTTTACCAACTTGTACGAGGTATATACTTTAGCTCATATATCAAGAAAGGAAACCTACAACAAAACCAAGCGTCTTCTCCGATAGAGCCAGGACTAGAGATTGAGGAAACGCCTAATAAATTGTTTTGGAGTGTGGCACTTATGTAACCGAGTGCACTAAAACTGAGAATCAAAGGAGATTAGCAGCAGTACCAGATTTACCACTATGCTAACTAGGACGCAGTCTCAAGGGGCCGCAAAGCACAAACATACTATGGTTTACCGTTCTCAAACAGATTTAGGTGCACAAACTTTAAAAAAGTTCGACCTTTACACATTTTGAGCCCATTATTGCACTAGCTTCATTTACTTTCAAAATCCATTTGACCATTTCAGCAAGCTTGTTTCTTAAAAACAAAAAAACAATTTCAAGGTTTTTCAATGTAATGTAGACCGATACTTTGCTACCGGGAATTTGTGAGGAAGAGAGAAAGATAAAGGCTGTGGCAAGTGAACAAGTGGAATTTGGTAGTTATCGGTAGTTATTTAGTAGGGTTATCGGCAGCACTAATTAATTAAGAGTTTAAAATAATTAAATAATGTTTTGTAGCTTGTATTTTGTTTTAGACATTAATTCAGTTAACATACAGAGTCACTGAATAATTAACTTACCATTATTGTTTTGACAAAAGTGCGATGAAAATCCAATTACAGGCCTATTTAATATTTCATAAAATATATAAGATAAAACAACATAGACGGCCGCTTATAAAATTTGGCATAAAGCACCAACATTTCTTAACCTTGAACTTCGTTAAAATATTTTACACAACACTTAACACAAACACAAAAGACATCACGAAACATTTAAAACGTAGAAAGTCACGAAATCACTCACGTGTTTATTGGTAAAGGACATGTCCTACACTGCGTGCTTGAAGGTTAGGATTTCTTAGGCCTTATCAGTTCATTCCCCCCCCCCCTTCCTTCCGTCGTCTTTCATAACTGAGTTCCCTGATTATTTAGGGAAAAGGTTAAACATGGAGTTGGAGTTAAATGTTTTAAATGCATTTTGTATTTGTGTTATGTGTTATGTAAACTATTTTAACGAAGTTCACACGAACAGAATTAGTGTAACAATAGATTTGATAATAATCGGAACAGAGAGATCGAAACCGGTCATCCGTGGAAGAAAAAGGAATAGGAATTGACGTTTTTCAAAAAACTTTACTATTAAAAAATGCAGCGAGAGAACGCTCAAGGAATTACTAAAATCTATCTCTTTTGAAGGTACATAACTTTCGAAAGACTAGTTTTAAAAGTAGATAATGACGGCATTGGATTCCTCTAGATTTCAATGTTCTACCACTGCCATCAAATCATTCATCATTCTTATAGTTTCTTAGTATGATTTTTTTCATAAACCCTTGCAATTGGACAGCTTTCGACCAATGAGAAAGTTTATTTTGCAATCGATATAACTGTTATAAATCGGTGTATCTGTATAACGATATTTATATCGTTTTGAAGAGTAAACTCTTATTTTTTTTTTAGTGTTTTGATAAATTCATTTAGATTTTATATGTTGGTACGTTTCATATGTTGGATCGTGCAGTAGGTACATAAAAACTGTTTTTCTGAACAAAATTTTGAAATTGATATATATTTGTATGCAGTTTTATTATAAGTAAATTTCAAAACTTTTGTACATCGTGAAAAAAGTTACGACAGTATTTTACTATATTTATGTAGGCAGGCATACATTTGGATTTTTTGCTAACATTTAAATTGTACACCAAACAATTTTTGAGTTGAATATATGAATTCTTTGGACCGTTTTCTACAAAAAATCTATTGAACAATTTTGGATTGGGATATAATTATTATACTTGGCGAATTAAAAAAAAATACTTGCAAAACCACTTCTAGTGTTAATAAAAAATACAAAAAATGGCTGACAGGAAGAAAACGAAGCGTTTCCGGATCTATGTGTATATAAACATTTTTGCTTATTTTTAAGCCCCTATCACCTCCGGAACTTGTGCCAGTTACTCACGACCCACCCTGTATATAATTCAATACGTATTAGTTTTTAAGTAAAACCGTCGAATTTATATATTTTTATTATGAACCTCTCTATTAAAATTGCAAAAAAAATTATACACATATATTATACTACACATTGTATTTTTGCTAGATTATTACCAAGTGTTATATTCAGGCCTGGATTTAGAAATTTGCCGCCCCTAGGCAGTTGCCAAAATTGTCACCCCTCCACCACCCTTGAAATTTCTTAAATGGTGGAATTAGTTTGTTTTATTCAATAGAATGCATTTTTCTGAAAGCAAATATTTTATTTTATTATAATCAGTAACCTTATAATAATGAGGTATATGACTTAATGTCATTCAACAATACCATTATTTATGCTATTGTCTTTTGTACAAAAATTATTGCTTATTGGCCCAAATGTTTACGTCTTGTTTTTAGAATGGCAAAGTTATTGATAATGTCATCACAATCTAGAGACATGAGCAAATCTGATTCTATAGTTAACAAAGCAAGCGCATTTAATCGTTCCGCAACCAGTTTTGATCTCAAATAGTTTTTTACTCGCCGCAGCACGGAAAATGAACGTTCAGCGCTACAATTTGACACGGGTGTACAAACAAGCATTCGGTACGCTATATCAACATTCGGAAAATCTGTGTGGAGCTCATTGGTTCTTATTAATTTTAGCAGATCTATAGGAGAATTTTTTTACATGTTTTTTTTAGCACAATAACTTTTAAATAAAATCATTTCATTTGCAAACGATGCTTCGATGTCTTGATCGTAGAAATTTATCAACTGAGCAGATTTTTCATAAATTTCTTCTTTATTCAAACAATGCATGTCTGTAATGACTGAGAATTTCTGATAAAGGACTTTGTACGCTTTTTCTCTTTTTTGTAATTCTGATAAAATTTTGTGTAAAATGACGTTGAAAGTATTTATTCTAAAGTTTTCCCGACCAATGAGTTCAACTTCCCCATCTCTCGATTCATCGCATCTAAGTTTTCTTGTCTTTTTTCGCGTAGTAGCCGTTTTGTATTCTTGGTTTTCGGAAACAGCGAGCGCTTTTTTTCATACAAATCAAAATCTTCACGTGTATCACTAATCATTTCGTTCAAACCTTCAAAAAGTTCAATTACCTCAACGATCGTTGTATTGACATTTTGTAATTTTTTACTCACACAATTTAGGGAAGATAAGAGAAAGCTCCACAACTGTTTCATAAACGCAGTTTCTAATAATTCAAGTTGTTGTCGAATACCGAAACTTCCTTCCTTATATGTTATGGAGTAGTTATAAATAGTTATTTGGACATTCCCGATTAATCCTCATTCTATAGAAAATAGTTTGAGAATAGAAAATAGTTTTAGAAAATAGTTTGTAAATGCGGGGATATAACAGAAAAGACCCCAAAAATCATTGCTGTTTTTTCCGATGTTGATTTTTATGAATCTGTTTGTAGGAAAAATCTTATTTGCAAAGATAACAAACCTGAAATTTATGCCATTGAAACTTGTCGCAGCACACGTATTGTTGACAATGAATTAACACAATGAATTCTCGACCGCCAATGTTTGTAAATAATCACAGAGGAGGTCATGTTTTATTTCACAACACGTATAGGAGAAATCAACATGATTATATAGAAACTTATCGAATATTCGATATTAAGTCAGTGTCGAGATGACTCTATAAATCGATTCAGACATTTTCCACTTTTGATAAAATTTGCCGCCCCTCAATTCTTGCCGCTCTAGGTGACTGCCTACAATGCCTGCATGGTAAATCCGGGCCTGGTTATATTCAGCACTAAAGTTTTCAAACAAACTGTAAGGTTAAAATAGCTTGCCTTCGTCGTAAAATATCGGTTTGGCTCTGCTTTTACCACCAAGATATCTAATTAAAAACAAAGTACTGTTAAGTTGGTTTACAAAATGCAGAAGCCGAAGCGGGGAAGATATCTTGTTTATATCAAAGGGGAGCTGTTAAAGCGATTTACCTCATCTTCATCTGGAAACTACGGTTTCGCGTTAAATTTCTCCAAGTTGTGAAGTTTTCTTTTCCAACTTCATTGTTTCAACTGTTCACCCTTCGGCAATATGCATTATTAAATCTGTTTTATATATAATAAGAAAGGGATTGCCTTGGAGGTTGGTGATTACTGGGTTAGTTTAACTTTGGATAGCTTTTCTGGGATTTATATTTTGAAAATCCTGTAAATTGCTCGAAGGCTAGATTGTTTTTGTAATGAATCGCAAAGACGAGTAATTTGAAAATGTTGCGTTAGTTTGCTACATCAGATGTACTGCGTCAATCAATATTATTATTTTATAATTTAAAGATTTAAATTCACGCCTTGAATTTACTTCACCTTGACGAAAACTCTGAGTGTGCAGTGTGATTTTAACAAAATTAGTCTAGTATTATTCGGTACAGTCAGTGGCCTCTCGGTGACGCGTTGACAGACTATGCTGGACTGAAAACGTAAGTCTCAGCGTCTGATAATCATCCGATTACAGTTACCCTATTCTGATCATTCCAATACAAAAAGAAGGAATTGACTGCTAGAGGCGACTTTTGTAGGTTGGTTAGTAGCGCCCCAGCCGGCTTGAATCGCAAGCCGCGAGATCGAAGAACCATGCTTTCGTAATGTCGCATTTCGGATTCTATTTATAAATGAATAATGAGGGAAATAACCTTACGTTATTAAAAAGGCTTTACATTTGTTTTACGTTTTTGAAGTTAGAGCAAAAGGGTTAATTAAGTCAGAAATTGATAACGAATTGTTATTGTAAGAATAAAATATATATTGTTTGTGATTTCAATGGTTACGCGGTCAAATTTCAATAGTAAAAAAGTCAAAGTTATATAAAAAACTAATTTTCGTGGTTTTTAAAAAATAAATATATATTTGTATATATATATATATATATATATCCCCATACATAAATATCTTATAAAAATTATGCAAATCATCCCAAGCCGCAGATCAGGTACCTTGACATATCCCGTCAGTTTGGAAGCAACCCTACTACCGCTTGCTTTACTTCCGCCCTCATACCCTTAAACCACTCATATGAAAAGTTACCTGGTCTAGCCGAGATTCGAACCCAGTATCTTCTGATCAGGAAGAGTCTTCGCTATCCACTCATCTGTGGCTTGTCAATAAGAACTAGGAAGAACAGCACTTGAGTTACGTGCCACCATATTGTCTCTCTCGCCTCTTCTTTTCTCGAGTATAATATATTCTTCAATGCAAGCCATGAGTTTGTCAAAACTTTGAGTGCTTCTTCTGTATAGTTAAAAATTTCTGACTTAAGCCCTTTTGCCCTAACTTCAAAGACTTGTGACCTAAAATATGGAAATTATTGTTTGAAAGCTCGCCAAAAATGCGTTATAAATTATACATTTTTATTTAATTACACCTGTAACTAAAAGGAGTTGCCGTCGATTTTTTAGTTGAAAAACTGCGTCTGAAACATGTTAGTACGAAGTGTAGGTTTTCGCAGTTTTACGCAAGGTTAAGAAGACCCTTAAGGGTGTGCAGTACCAGAACGAAACAATCACATACAGTGATCTTCAATATAAGTTATGTTTCATAAAATTTTGGAGATAATCTTTTTTAATTTGCAGAAAATCATTCATGAACATCTAAATAATAATTCGTAGGTGACACAAATTGTAAATTATACATTTTTACTAAACATATTTGCTTAAAAACAAGACGAAAAACATGATTTTCAGGCGAGTCACTTGATAGCAGTAAAACATAAGGGCGAATTTTGTTACCTACTAACTGAACATTGAATCTTTCTGCAAATGTAAAAGTTTTACGCACATAGCGGAAACGCACCCTTAAACGGTGGTCTCCGAGTGACAGAAATACTTTATCAGCCAACTTCGAAAATAGTTTTTCCCGCGAATAAATATCTCGTGAAGGTTGTCCGTATTGGTAGCATAGGCCTTATAGACCTTAGGCCTAATATTCCCTACCGACGTTAATTCAAAAACATTTTCTGTAAAATAATATTTAAAGAGTCGTTGTTCTTTGATGCGCTATAACTACTTTAATATTAAACTTGCAAATAAATGCAAATTTAATTAAATTACAAGTGAAAAAACATAGACCAAGACCGGGAGTTGAACCCGGGACCTTCACGTTTCCGTCGTGATGCTCTGCCAACTGAGCTATCCTGATCGCTTCAGTAATTTAATTAAATATCCCCCCTTGCAGAGGAAGTGTATAAGCGAACAAATAAAATAAATGGAAATTGTTTATTATAATTTTTTAATTTTGACAAATAATATACGATTTTCAGAAAATGCTTTGCAATACTTATTTTTAAAACAGGTAAAGTTAGTTACGACAGCTGGTAAATTGTAATAGAATACATGTTTGAATTTAACTTTACAGACAACTGAAACATTTTCTTACGCTGTAGCAGAGCCTTAATGTTAAAATTTAAGTTTTAAAACCTCTCAATCAGTAGACAAAGAGAATGCATTCGGTTCGCTGCGAAAACATTCTTTGAACTAAGCCATTGCACGATATTCTGCGGGAGTGTCTAACAAAAAGAGAAGGATGAAATAATTGAGATGCTGACGTAGCGCAGAGAGAGAGAGACGGAGAGATGCTTGTTAAGATACCAGCAGGAGGTGAGCGTTGGTCCGGTCACGTGGTGTACGCGCGCAAGTCGCGTGTCTTGGACTGTATCCTTTGTCCGGGACAATGACAAACCTTACATCAAATCTTCTGTAACAACAAGACCGAACAATCTGTCACGTACATCGAGGTATGCGGGACGCGAGACGTCCATCTTGATGTTCAATGATCACGTAGGCAGTTGTTTGTACTGGATGGAATTGTGCAAACATTGCGAACACATATAGTATCAGTATTATTATAAAACAATATGTGAATTAAACTGACTATTTGGTTAATTTGTATTTAAGAAGTATGAATAAAGTAAGATTCAAACATTCAACAAACTAAAATCCTGAATTGTTTCAAATTCTACGAAATTATACACGTTCCTATTATTATAGGCGCTCTAATACACGGATAAGAATGTGTAAGGATTCAAGAAGGCATTTTGATTAAGGTGAGTACTGTTTTCACTTTTCGCGAAAGAGTTCTCGAAAAGTTCGTGGTAAAAAATTAAATCTACACATAAAGTTTCAAAAATGTGGACTCACCTACGTGTTTATTCCAACATTTGCAGTAAAATATTCCAATCATAGGATGTAATGCTCCGTTTTTAGGGTAGCCATTTTTTACTAAACAATTGTTATCTTTAAAACGGTTTAGCCGATTGTGTTCCTCTTGTCTGCGGTATTCACCAATGTACAAACGAAGTTATAAAAAGTAAATTCTTTAGATTGTTTCACTTTCAATCGAATGGTATAAGTGTCAATACTACCGAACAAAGGGTAACGGTAAGCAACGCCCAATAATTTGGCGGTACAACACTTGCAGCGACAATACGTAGGCAATAAGAAATTTGCAAATCCAATTAGGTAAGTTGGAAGAATTCTCGAAAATTGGGACTGGCCGTGTTCTAATATGAGAAATAATAAAAACAAATTTATTAAACCTAATATAATAAAATTTGAACTCACGTATTCCTAAAAAAATATGTCTCACAAACCACTATCTTCAGTGATTCATGAGGTAAATTAACCAAATTATAACTTTATAATAAAAACAAATTATAAATTAGTTATAATTCCTTTACATTAAGAGTAATTTTCTATAGCACTCAAATTTAATTTGGTTTAGAGGTCCTACAATATTTAAAGATGGCTTTTACATAAAACTACAAGGAATATTTATATACATTTAAAAAAAATTCACCTTTGTAAGTTTTCAAATTTGCATTGATTTTTCTTCATTGTAATAGAAGCAGGCAAATCCTTTTATTTTGTACAAACTATAAATGTATAGCCTACGTCACTAATAATTCAATAATACAGTGTGTGCAGAAATTTGAAGAGTTGTAAACAAAGCGGAGTGTATTTGTTTTGCAAGAATAAAGAAAGATACAACTGAGATAAAATATTGACCTACAACCTTGCTGAGTATTCATCTCTTTAAAAGGCGTCCTTTAAAGAAACTTATAAACCAACTGTAAAATAAGAGTTGCGAGTTCTTTGACTAATACTGTTTCTAACTAGTTATAATTTGTATATATTATACAGTCATAATATTAATACTACTGCTTCAGAAACTGTTATAATTTGGTTATTGTAATTTATTTACATTGTAAATCAATAATGTTTTTTTCTAGGATTCATTTTACTATAATTATAATAGCTATGGTTATAATAACTATAGTACTATAGTTATAATAGTACTGTTTTATAGACAGTTAGTTTTGGTAATTGTAGTACGGTATATATTTGCATTATAGTTATATAGTACTGTATCTATAAGAAGTTATAATTATTTTCTTCAAATAAACTTATATTATAATAATACTGCTTGTATAACCAGTTATAATTTGTTTAGTATAGTAACTTTATATCATAAGAATAATGTTTTATAATAAGTTATAATTTGTGTCGTATACTAATAGGCTAATGATAATGCTGTTTTTATAACCGCATATTTTTTTCTTATATCCTAATACAGTATCTTTATATTATAATTTTAATAACACTGTTTTTTTAAAAGTTACAATTTCTTTCCTATAATGCCTTTATATTATGGTAATACTGTTTTTGTAACAAGCTATAATCTGTTTCATATAATATAATAATAATAATACTGTTTTACAACACGTTACTAGTCTATTTGTTTGTTATAATACCTTTATGTTATAATTTTAGTAGTATTGTATTGTAACAAGAAATAATTTGTTTCTTATAATATCTTTACATTTAAATAAAATAATATTTTTTATAACTGTGCTTAATTTTTTTTAAATATTTGAAGTGTTGGTTCGTAATGTTTATTAATATGATTATATCACACTTTCGAGGCGTCCCGCAAATTGAGCCCCAACTCTTGGTGGGGCCTACTCTTGAAAGATTTTGCATTATATTTTCATACTCAATTTTTAAAGGCAAATGTGCGAAAAAAACAATGTTAAATTATGCTTGCTGGAAATTTCTTCTTTTAATATATATATATATATTTAGTAAACAAAGAAGGTGGATAATTTTAAATATTTTTGTTGTATCTTGTTTAGAAGAAAGAAATGGAGCCCACATGTCACTCCATATATGACTTAACGGTCTGCTCCAGTAAACGAGAAAGCAAACGGAAACGCAACCGCTTCTCACTGTATCCCTATTTAAACAGTGCAATTTCTTCCAACTGAACGCTTTGACATTGCCTCATTTTAAACCATTTTATAAGTCTATCTTTTGTAATTGAGTGTTGAAAAAAAAACTGAATATTCTTTAAAAAATTTCGGATCCGGTTTGCAAATAATTTTTCATTATGAATTTTTTATTGTGTTAGGAAAAAATTCAGACTTTGTACTTACAAAATGTCAATTACATAACAAATCAAAAGCATTAAAAAAAATTTAAATTGCAAGACGGATGCGTATTGTAACTGTGCTTAAAATGAGATCTTGCAAACAATTTCATGATAAAAAGTAAACGAAATAAATTGTTCGAAATGTAACATTGCTCTTACGAGATAAAAATCCAAGATGGCCGCCACTACAGCAGACCCTTAAACACTGACAGACCTTAAGCACAGTTAGTTATTTAAAACTAATTAGATCAAATACATGTTTTATTATAAAGGCCGTAGGCCTACAAGTTCTAAAACAATTTATTCCTACAAAAGTACACAAAAGACATAGTCGTTTTGTTTAAAGAAGACTAGAATCTAATTGACTATCTGCACTCACTAATTCTTAGTACTTGTGAAATAGCAACCCGAGAGCTTAGCTTGGGCTATAAAAATCGAACACTAAATTGAAATGGCGTACGCGATGAGAGTCCTAACCAACCCAAATGGCGAGGTATTTACTTAGGGCTCTTTCTTTCTTATTGTATTTGAATGCACTCAATTTCAAGAGATTGTTCTTTGTTTTGTTAACAATAGGTTATGTATGGTTCAAAACTGATTTTAGAAATACATTTATATAAATACATTTTTATTTTGTGTGAATACTGCTCGTAGTTCTGTATTCGTCTCTATTTATTCAAACGAGGGCGTACGTTTCGCCTATAATTCGGGCATTGTCGAATCTGTTATAATTCATATGAAATTTAATTATTGCATTTATTTAATTTATTGAGCCACAAGGCATCGGATCATCATTCAATAAATAGAGACGGAAGCAGAACTGCGAACAGTATTTACACAAAGTAAATGTAGCCTATTTATAATACCTATCGTATTTACAGTCCAGTGAGCTAAATATAAATAAACTAGCAACTGACTAATCAACTAGCAAACTAACCTATGGTATCGAACACCCAGACTACTTTTTTGTAACGTACGATTCTTAGAAACTGCTGCAACTATTTTAATCATTGATGAGTTAATTAAAAGTGCTGTAGGTGTACTTCACAATGTTGATTAATGTTTAATAATTTATCAGTCCCAATAAAACAAATTGCAGGCAGTTGTGTTAGTGTTCTAAATTGCGGAAGTGAAAAGAATTTCTGTAGGTTTACGTGAAAAATAAAATAAACGTTTTCCAGCTGTTTAAATACAGCCAAAACAATTTATACATTTAAAAAGGTTGATGCTTCAGTTACAAGGTGTCACCAAAGTGTTTGTACATCGTAATGTCCCCCACATTGTACCTTGGTATTTTCCCCATTTTCAAATTCATTTTTACAATATATTTTTTGTTCTTCGTTTCAACCCAGGAGTTGGTAGCAGACCTCCGTTCACGTCTCGCCTCAGCGGCTAGTAAAACAGAAAGCAACCTGCGACTCCAGCGTAGCGGCAGTAGGTTACGCGGACATTGCTCATCCTAAATCCATTTAAAACCCGCAATTGTTCCAATAGAGTTTTTTTAAATACCAAACTCTTGGGGACAAAATTCTTCATCCGAATGAATTGGTAATTTTTCGCTATAATTAATAATTACAACGTAAAAAAATATTTAAAATCACCCTATAGCGGCTATAGGTTACACGGACATTGCTCAACCTAAATCCATTTAAAACCCGCAATTGTTCAAATAGCGTCTAAAAAAATACCAAACTCTTGGGGACGAAATTCTTCATGCGAATTGGCTTGGTAGTTTTTCGCTATAATTAATAGTGACAACATAAAAAAATATTAAAATTCAATGTTTTAAATTGTTAGTAAATATTAAGCAAAATGTTTTTCTTAGTTTTGAAAAAGCCATTTGCATGCATATTGGCCATAGCTTTAAAATGACATATCGTTCATAATTATCAGATAAAAAATTAAGGAAAATTTTGGATTTTAATTTAACATTGGTGTTATGGAGAGTCAGTCAACATGGCCGACAGCTAGAGCCGACCCTTAAGGCTCGGGATCCTAAATTCAAAACGGCGAAGTTGGCTACAATTTCAATGTTAAAATAACCTAACTTTACCTTCACTTTTAATTATATTTTTGTGTTATTTTGGTCAAAAAACGAAAGCTGTATATTTTTCTTGAAGTAAAATAGATTGTGGGTGTTGATTGCTAAGGTTTTTTGCAATATTTCTTTTTGCAACCGAGTAAACAATTAATAAAGTTTACAATTTATATCATACGTTTATGAAAACAATACATCGGTTTTTGAAAATGTATTCGCCAATCAACATTCGTATATGACAGTACTTCAAAATGAAACCAAATTTTTAAATCTATTCCACGAATTAACGGAAAAAATTACTTATTCTGTAGCATTGCTCTTATGGGAATCAGATTCAATATGGCGGACAGGGTATCCACCCCTTAAAGGTATAAGCGTTGCTATAATAGTTGTTTGAGTGGTTTAAAAAAAATATGTGAGTACCTTGTAGCACTCTGTTAAAATTTTAAATTATTCTTATTTTGTCAAAGTTAAATTCAGAATATTTCGGTGTTCAAACAAGGTAATCATAAAAAACTAATAAAATATAAAATGTTTGTGTTAATGCAGAAATAAATTGTCGAATTAAAATACAAAATCCATAGATTCGCGGAATATTGTTTAGAATGTAAAAACTTAAGGAAGCTCTAAACTTTAGTGCGTTTCATAAATAATCCAATAACTCATAAATGTTACTTTATATTAGAATTTTATGTTAAATTTTGATAGGTAGGATAGGTCTGGTTAGGATTGGTTAATTTAGTTTAGCTTAAGTTAAGATAAGTAAACTTAGGAAATAAAGATAAGGAAAGAATACGTAAACAAATATTCTAGAATAGGCCTGTTAGTGGCTTTATCCTCTAACTGGCGTTCTTATCACATTATTTAGTTATTTTCTTCAAATTAGTATTATAGTTGCAGGTCCATGATATAGTTTTCATTTCGGTGAATCTGAAACAGCTGTTGAATATTACTTTAATTCTTGATACGCTCTTAAATATTTATTTATATATTAAACTTGCTTGAATATTTTTACTGTCGAAACAATTTCAATTATAATTCATTAACCCAGAAGGAATTTTTTTAATTTATTTTAAGTCAAGTACTAATGAAAACTATCCTCCCCTTAAACTGGGAGTACGTATCGCGATTCATGCTCGAATAATTTGGTTCATGTAGCCCTAGTCCACAGTTTTTACCTTAGAATTTATTCTCGATTATTTTTTCTAAAGATTGTCGTGCAGTAATATTTTTCGAATGGGTTTCGTACTTCTATATTTCATGAATTTCAGCATACTCATATTCTCTTGAACTCTTTATGGACTCAAAAAAAAAAAAAAAAGAAATGTAGGGGTAGTTAACAGAACAATTCACACCCACAGAAGAACTAGTGTAACCAGGCGAGAGCACATGAGAAACATATTAAACAAAATGTAAAATAAAATCAGACACAAATGTGTAGCTATTTAAGTAAAGCAGCATACATACATAAAACAACAAAAGCTTATAAGATTGCTCACGTAATTTCTTTAAAGTTTTCAGATAATATTTCGTGGGGGAGCGAACATCAATAATGATATTCATCTTGGGTCTAACCCAGGGACGTTGCTACAAAAAATTATTGGAGGGGTGGGTGGGGGCAAAATCTAAAATTTGATAAAATATTTGACCATATTTTCCAACTTTTGTGGTGGGGGGTTCCAATGCGCAGAAGTTGGTTCAGGGTTATGTTGTGTGGATAAATCCCAGTGGAGATGGGGCCTTGGAGGTTGACCCTCGGATTTTTTTTTCGAAAAATGGATTTCTCTAATAGGGATTTTTTAACACTGCAAGTGCTATGTTGAGTATTTTAAGAGTTTTAATTTTTTTACGAGAATCTCAACATGTTCATCACATTATTGAAAAAAAATCCCCGTACTTTTCCCCATTTTCTTTTCACCAATATTACCCGCAAACTTAAAAACTTCCCCGTTTTAGGGGAAAACCCAATCTGGCAATACTGGTATGGCGGCCTAACACAGTCCATGGCATGGTGAGTCAGTTACACATTCAGTGTTGCCATAATAGCGAGGGTTGAAACTAAATTACCCAAAACATCATTTCAAAGAAGTCAATGCATTTATTTGGTACAGGAATATCTTGATTTGCCCAACATTTTTGGATTGGAAATTATAACTTGTTTGTTATTTGTCAATAAAATCTCAAATTTCCCAACTTTTAGCATTTTAAAGTTATTGGGGGAGGGGGCAACGCCCCTCCTAAACAACGTCCCTGGTCCAACCCCGTGTATACCAGATCCTGTTCCTTTCCCAGACTGATCCGTCAGTGTGCCATAACATTTATGTGGATAGGCTTAAGCTCGGTTAGGCTTCCATGGTTCTTTATAATTTATAGTGTCAGAAAAGCTGTTATTGAAACAATATTTAGAAATCATGGTATTTATTTTCCAAAGGTAGGACCATTGGATTAAACTGCTAATGTTTCTAGAATTAGGTTTTCACCATAATAACTATCCTAGCAAGTTTCATCTCAATCGGTTAAACCGTCCTGAAGGTATAAATTATTTTGTGAAAACAAACAAAATAGGAGACAACTAATAGTTTCAGTAAGAAATAATATTCTTAATCATTTCCGGAAGTTTGACAGTTTACTTATTCAGTGCAACTGTGAATCCATAATGTTTCCTTTTAAAATGTGCTATTATTTCCCATTGATTGATCAATTTATAACGTTATGTCAACTCATTTTCGAACACAAAATCCAGAATTCATGCGCAGACGCAGGCCGTATTTTATTATTCCATCGTCTTTCTTAATATTATAGCTTGTCATCATTTCACCAATATGAACACTTCTATAGTGTTGGAGGAAAACGTATAAAAAAGTTACCTCTCTCGACTTTCATATAATACCAAACTTTGATACGGCCCGGAAGAAAATCTTGTTTGATTAAATGAAAGTATAAAAGATTTAAAAATGTAAGCTCTAGTTTGACTTAGGCGTGTACAGGAGTTTTATGAAACGTAGAAGTCTTTATAAACAGGTTTTACATAATATTAGCGTCTACAAAGTTGCGTGTGATAGTTTGATTTGTTTATTACACTTAATATCACATTAAATATTACAATCAGGAAATAATTATAGGCTTTATTATGTACAAAACAAGGCTGTTTATGTAAAACTACTATAAACAATATTTATATTTTAATCAAAAGTTTTATTCAATCAATTACACTTTGAGCAATTATTAACAGTATTTGTCATATTCAAATTAAACCTTTTATTCGATCGATTACACTTTTTGTAATTTTTAACATTATTTCTCATATTTAAA
>JAGFPH010000458.1:521794-534466 GCA_018207615.1 Philaenus spumarius
AATTTAAAAAACGTCAATTCCTATTCCTTAATTCCTTTTTCGTGGATGACTGGTTTCGGTTTCCCTTGTTCAGACGATTATCAAATCTTTCACTACACACATCACAAAACATTAAAAAAAGTAAAAGTCATGTCACTCGCGTATGTATCGTAAAGGGCACGTCCTACACTGCCAAAAACACTGCTTTGTTTATGTGATGTGTTTTGTGTTCATGTTTAAGCGTTGTGTGAAATATTTTAACGATGTTCAGCTGAGCTGAACCTTTTGTGTATTGAAAGATTTGGTAATGGTCTGAACAAGAGAGATCGAAACTGGTCATCTACAAAAAAGGAATTAAGGATTAGGATTTGCCGTTTTTTTTAAAGGTTTGTAACTAAATTGTTATTCGTACACCCTATTCCCGAGGCTAATATACCTAAAATGAATAAACAAATGTATAGTCTTTTATCGGGATACTAAGATCATTTATGTTCAAAATATTGTATTTAAGGTATACTTTACAAAGTTTAGTTTGCTACTGAATTAAAAAAAAAAATGGTTTGGAGCAGCAAGGCTATGTTCTAAATTTTGGAACATATACATAATAAAGAAAATTCAAATTCGTTTTGGAAACCAAGGGTTCAAACCGCCAAACAAACGAAAGTTGGATCAAAACGATATTAATCAAAGCATCAATATGCTACGTTTAGAAGAAACGCTATTTAAGTTTAAAGCCCAAGTAAAAGGTTTTATTCCGCTAGTATTCAACAGTTCGGATATATTTCAATGTAGGACATTTCAGGAATCCATTTGAGAATACAGCAATCCTGCAAAACAGAGAGTGAATTCAAGAAGAAACGTTTGGCGCGAGAAGTTTGCGACAATTTCCAGAATATTTTGATCTGCTATGCACAAGGGGATTGTTTATAGGCGGGGAACATATGTCCACACATAAAATATATTCCGAGTTTCGTGTTCTTTCTGCCTACTTTTGCCCAAGTGCCAGTTAGCTGGTTGTTTACATAGGCTTATCATCGAAGGGAAATATTATAGGTAAATGTAGCAAATTTTTGTTGTATAATTTTCTTAAATATACGTGATATTCAAGCAGTGCAACAATGATCGAAATTTACATTTATTTGCTGTTCATAATAATTATCTAGCACTACCTGTGGTAACCGACATTGTCCTTGTTAAAAATAAGGTCCCGTGCATTTCCAGGAAATAGTACATTTAAAAAAATATAACGTATATAGAACCAAATTAGATATGTACGGTTAATTTTGCTATTATGTGCTGGATGGTACGATATAAACTTATCTTATACAGTGGCCGCCAAGAGGCAAAACTTTTAAAGGAGGTACTAGAAGGCAGTCTAACCTTGAAGAAAGTAATAATAGTCTGTAAGCTAGCTCATGTCATATGTCCCCTAAGTTTTGTTGCGGGGCTTGTTAAACATCTATAGGAGTATAAAAAAATGGCCACATTGGTCCAGATCATGGTCGTTTGGTCGCAATATTTAAAAATGGCCGCCAAATTGCCAGTTTTTCGTTCAAGTATATCTCAGTACCCAGTTTTAATTGTTTAAAGCTCATTTTACTCCTTTTTTGAAGATTGGATTAGGCCTACTCATTTTTTGTTAAATCCAATAGTTATTGAGATACATTAAGGTTTTTTATATTTTCAAGTTCGCGAAGGAATTTAGAAAATAATCATTGCCTTTTTATTGTAGTTAGTATATAATGTAACATTTAGTTTCTTTTGTTGTTGCAGGCAGAGCATGAAACTTCAAGTGAATCAAGTATACACAGTGAAGCGGGTCAATCCTCAGAAGAGACGTAGAAACGACAAAAAAACAATTAACTTGTGCATTTTATATAAAAAGTAAAACGTTCTTTGCCATTATGTGCAATGGAAAATGGCATACAAACATTAAAAAATATTCTGCACTCATAGGAGACGATCTGTTGAAAAGCATTGAAGATGAAAAAAGGCCAAATTAACACATAGAATGCTACAAAGCCTACATACATAAGGGAAAACAAGCAGAAAAAGATGTTGAAGAATCAAGCTTGGAGGTGGAGGGTAATACTGGCACCCAAAAAGAGAGACAGAAAGTAGAGCCGGTTCTTGTGTACAATTTAAAACAATTATAGTGTGTAACCAATTAGAAGTAAAAGGAGACTCAAAACTGTTCCGTATTTGTGAGAAGTCCAGAGCTGAGCAACTACTGAAAGCCTCGCGGTTTTACCTTGATGGTCTGAACCACGTGATCAATTTGTTTAAATACTCCTATAGGTGTTTAACAAAGCGTCGCAACAAAACTTAGGTGACATATAACTGCACACATGCCATGGGCTAGCTCCCGCACTATAAGTGCCCCATGCTGGATTGTCAACTCTTCCGCTGGGCTAGAGCTTCGCACCACGACTCTTCTTCAGTTACGTTTATTTAAGGGTCTTCTATACCTTGCGTAAAACAGCAAAAATATGCACTTCGTACTACCGTGTTTCGTGAAACATCTTAAATTGTTCTTAAAGGCTTTGTGTTTTTGTCTTATATCTCATAATTGAAAGAATTTGTCGGCAACTCCTTTTAATCAACAGTTTCCATATTTTAAGCTAACACGTAAAAAATATAAAACCTTCTTTATAACTTAAAGTAGTTTCCAGATTATTAATTTATAAATAGAATCCGAAACACGTTATTACGAATGCATATTTCAACGATTTTGCGGCTTGAGTCAGGCCTTTTGCATTGAAATCATACTGTACACTCGGGAGTTTTCTTCTAGGTAAAGAAGAGCCTTAAGATGCTCAGAAAAAACAAAAAATCACATTAAATTTGTATTATAATTGCAATTTGTAACTTAATGGGCAGTTTTGAAACATCATTACATTCGTAGGCTATATTTTTTCATATTTTTGAAATATTAAACGAATATAATAAATTATATGAAAACATTATCGTATTCCGAAATGTTCTGTCGAGTCAATGTCCGAATTGAGCGTAAACTCTTTTTTACTTCTAGAACAAAATAAAACTATATTTTAACATAATAAACCTACTTATTTACGCATTGCAAAACCGTTGTATTCTCGCTCGGAGGGAGTTGTTCAAGTTTACAAAAGCACTCTACTCTTGCGCCCCTACCGGCTATATCCCAGGTTTGATTCGTGGCGCTACATATAATCGACACATTTAGTAAGTAGGCTATATTATTTATTTCATGTACAGGTTCAATTTCTACCTCTTTTGTACATGTTGAAGCCGATGTGTACACATGTAAAAGATCAGTTTATAAGGCTGTTACAGACGCAGGGATTGAAATAAAATTAACACTTTGTATTATGCTTTTTGTGTATGATTCATGGAGTCCAGAAATCGCATTAAGGTTTAAAATAACAGTTTCTAAGATAGTTTCTATGGCAAACAAAGTACAGTATTTCCATTTTTGCCTGCAGTTTCATATAGAAGTACACAACAAGGAATTAAAGCTTTTTATGATTTTAGTAGTGTTTTAAAAGTAAATCTCGTTTATTATGTAAATCTTGTTACGGATTCTACGAACTGCTTTGTGTTAGTGACACTTATGGTTCTTATCAAAGGTTTTACTTGAATTTGTGAACATAACCTTACAATACATGATCTATTCTAGGTTTTGATTTGAATTAGTAAAGCTTAATAAATGTGCATTATCATAATTTTATACCTATTGGTTCATAAAATAAGGTCTATTATTAGTTTAAACTTTGTCTTCAACACTTCAAATTAAGGGTCGGCTCTAGCTGTCGGCCTTGTTGGCTGACACTCCATAAGACCAATGTTAAATTAAAATCCAAATTTTTCCTTTATTTTTGATCGGAAAATTATAAACGATATGTCATTTTAAAGCTATGGTCAATATGCATGCAAATGGCTTTTTAAAAACTAAGAAAAATATTTTGTTTAATATTTATTAACAATTTAAAACATTGATTTTTAATATTTTTTTATGTTGTCACTATTAATTATAGCGAAAAACTACCAAGCCATTCACCTAAAGAATTTCGTCCCCAAGATTTTGGTATTTTTTTTAAAACGCTTTTGGAAAAATTGCGGGTTTTAAATGGATTTAGGCTGAGCAATGTCCATGTAACCTGCCGCCGCTATAGGGTGAATTTAAATATTTTTTAGGTTGTAACTATTAATTATAGCGAAAAATTACCAAGCCATTCGGATGAAGAATTTTGTCCCCAAGAGTTTGGTATTTTTAAAAAAACGCTATTTGAATAATTGCGGGTTTTAAATGGATTTGGGATGAGCAATGTCCGCGTAACCTACCGCCGCTATAGGGAGTCGCAGGTTGCTTTCTGTTTTACTAGAGCCGACCCTTGAAACAATTATGTAACGGTTTCACGAAGAATAATTTGAGTTGCAGGACTGAACCTGATGGACGAGATCAACTGTTAAATATTTGAATCTGGGTGTATTACCAGCTGAATCTTCGTGGGTTTAGTAAAGCAATATATTATTTCAAAACGATATACAGGGTGGAACAAAGTTAGTGTTAAAAACTGCGGGAAATGGTTCTATGGGTCAAAATAAATAGAAAATCAAGAATAATATCTTTTCTAAAAACGCTTCATTTTCCAAATATCCGCCATTTTGTTTCTTTTACTAAATAATTAATATCTAGAGAACGGTTAAACCGATTGAGTTCAAACTTGGCATGAAGTTTAACCTAACAATGATCTATTTTAAGGAAAATAAGCTATTATATCTAATCGGGTATTTAAAAATGGCGGTTGTTTGAACATTTCAAACCTAAATTACTCAAAACCAGTACATTTTAACAAAAAATGTCAAGTCACTTTTTTTGTAGCAATTTTGATGCCTTATCGGTTGGTGTAACTGTTAAAACAATCGAATGAATACCGCTCATAGAGTTTAATGCATTTACTTCCAGTTGTATTTCACACACTTAACTAACATATTTTTCAATTCCGAGAGCAGTTCACTTAGAAAACGTCCATTTGATTGAAAACGTCATCTAAATAAGATTTGTTTTTAGGCAAGTCCTTACAATCAAAGAACAACTACATTAGCCAAGAACAAATTATAGTCCATAATAAATAAAAGTAATTCATTTACCTGCTTTGTATTAAAAGAAAAATAGACATAATTTATTTTAGTAGTGAATTGCATTATTTACCTCACCAAAGTCAAGGTTGTGCACTATTAATGTCCCCACACAGTAAATTAAAAATCGTAATCGATAGGATTGCTTTCGCGGACTTGACAGACCATTCTATTGCTGTAATTTCTTTCGTGTACGGTTATAATGTATTTTGAAAGGTTAAGCCAACTTGCACAATAAAAAAATTGAAACAGCTGTTTTTGTAAAATCGTAAACTTATTAAATTGGAACGGTTATTGTAAGAAGTCCGTAAAATAGATATTGATGGCTTTTCTGTTGATCGTTTCGTTTACTGTTTTAGTTTAGCCAATATAAAATATAAAAGGCACCCAAAAAGGTGATTATTCATTTTTAATTACTGCTCAGCTTCGTTTTAAAAATCACGTTTAGAAATTGCTAATGTTACCTAGAAAGCAATAGTGCTTAACTGGTCGTTAGAAGTTTTATTAATATCGGGTATGTAGTTTATTTAGTTATATTTTTTATACAAGCTTCCCCCTTTATAAAATTAAAACACATCTGAGCACTGATCAGCAAATTTAGTTGCACGTTGTACACATTACTATCCTGTTTAAACCAAACAAACATAAATGTAGGTTACGCAATTTAAGTCCGCCTTTAAAAAAATCAATATTTTAGAGGTTAGGTACATCCCTAACCTAAAGCATAAACGAAGACTAATAATAAATATTAATTTGAGCCTCGAGTGAAATTATAACCTTGTCGAAATCAACTCTGGAACCACTGCTGCGTCTGTTTCTTGGTCCAAATATTCCACACTCCGACACACCCCATCCGCAAGTAATTGGGCCGCATTGTGGGACTAATCCTAGTCATTTGGACCCATTTAAGAAGCTCCCAAACAACTAAATGCTGCTTAACTTTAATCTGGTTTTAAAATATACCCTCAAGAAAAGAAGGGGAGCGCGGGATTAAGGAATATTTGCAGTACTATTATACTTAAGTGATTGTGTGTTGGAATTTTTGAGTTGAAATTATGTAATTATAGTGTTATTATAAGTGTATGGTAAAAAGATAGAAAGATGAGAACCACAAGGTAATCTATAAATATTTCAAATAGTGAATAACTATTGACCTTGACTTGTAGATAAAATAAAACCTGAACACAATATCTCACAACGCCTAAAGGGGGCGTGGTCATAAACTATGCTAAGGCGTTAACCACCGCCTATCGTTTTTCAAGTAGCTTAACAAAACAATATAACTAAAAAAAAATTACTAAACTAATACTGATATTTAACAAAACATAGTATTTAATACTTTAATTAGTTTTATGACACGCCCCCCTGTAGGGCACGCCCACTTCTGGTTAGGCCACTTTAAACTTGACGAATGAGAAGGAATCATTTCTATAAATAGTAAAACTACAAACAATTTATAACTGCGAGAAGTATGCGTGTTCGTATTACCGAAAATGGGGTGAATTGAAGTATTTCTATATTATATAAACACATACCTGTCATTCTCGGAAAAACTCTGGCCCTACTGCGCATGCTACGAGAACCAAATCTCCCCCACCATCCTACACCGATTCATTTTAACACCAGTTGTGGCTAAGAGTGTGTAATACTTTCACGACAGCACGTGAGGCAGTTCCAGTAAACACAGAATGTTGAATAATTCATTGCTAAGACACGACATCCAGGTTTGGTTGCAATTGCATGTAGGCTATGCAGGGATGTATTCTGAATACACAAGTATGAAGTGCCTCTGTCCATGTATCGTCAGTGTAGAAGGGACATTGCGCCCTTCCTAATTCATAATTTTTACGGCCATATTTTTAGTATAAAATATACATGTCTGAATTGACAACAATGGGACGACCAAGATTTGTGTTGTCAGAGAAAAAGACAGAAGAAAGAAAAATACAAATCAAAGAACAAAATAAAGTTCTACGTTAAACGTCATAATGTATTAAACCATGAAAAAAGTTTTATATTAGAGAACGGAATACAAAACTCAACGTAATACAATAAAACTTAAAAAAAAAGACAACGTTATTAAAAAAAAAAAAAAAAAAAAACAGAAATTGATGTTAGGTCTATACACATCTGCTAAAGAAATTGAGTATTGAGATTATGGTGATCTGAAAACAAAATGCCCTTTGTGCGATGCCTTGTTTTTGAAGAGTCGAGATCTAAACACAGTTAAGCTGTCATTAAGGACAAATTGTGTTGCCGAAAAGAGATCCCTATCCAGAAGAAATAAAAACACTTTTATATTAGGGACAGAAGAAATCAATCGTCATGTCAGAGTATATAATAATCTGTTTGCATTTGCTTCGTCCAATGCACACAATTCGGATTTGAAAGGAAAATTACCTTATTCTATGAGAACTGTTGGAGAAGTCAAAATAAGAGCAACGACCTCTTTCAAAACACATGAGCCGAGTTTCGGCCAGATTTACATCTACTATGACGCGAAGGCTAGGTTCAAGCCGTCAAAAATAGTAAAACGTACAGATGTGCTGGAGATTATTCAACCTATTTACATTCGTAACCCTTATGTGGAAACATTTAGAGACTCTCTAGTTACTGTTATAAATAAATTTAAAAAAATCGTAATATAAAACAATCGTTATGGTTTTGAAAGATACTCATACATAGGCCTGTACCTATATTTCGTATATTGTTTATTTGTAATATAATATATTGTATATATAGGCTACTTGATAAACAATAGTTCAAACAGAGTTGACTGGCGGAATTGACCGACTTTACACGACTGTTTTTGAGTATCTAATGTGCATTACTATGTTGTGTTTGCAGTTCCACTAATTACTACTAGGTATTATTTACTTTTAATTTAACTCACACTTTAAGCTGCATCTTTTGATTGTCTCACTTAACTTTTTACTGTACAGTATACAGAACCATATTCAGATACAACAGATGTGGTGATTTTAGATTGCCATTATTGTACAGAGTGGATGAAGAGGCTGAGAAGGGCTTAATATTCAGTATTAGTAATATTTATGTATTGTATTGTAATGAGGAACCTACTCTATGTAAAAATATTATTTTATTAAGATGTTACAAATTTGGTCCGCCATTTTGAATGTAACTTTTTTTTAAATATTAAGTGGTCATGTGATACACTATTTCAATGTAGAATTTTAAGACAAAATCAATGGCGAAAACCCCACATCCATATCGCAAACCGTTCTGAAGTTATTTAATTTATTTACAGTGAATCATATCATTTAATGAACAAATTAAATAAGGTACATTAAACTTCCTACCTATAATTTTTTTTAATGTAGAATAAAATAAAACAATTAAATCATAACGTATCACTTTAATGTACATCAATTTTAACAATAATGGAAAATAATAATAAATTAATGTGTAGCCTATTGAACGTTGAATTTTCATAGGTAGGGAATTTTAATGTACTTTATTTTTAATTTATTATTATTAACATTATTGTTAAAATTGACGTACATTAAATTAATACCTTATGATTTGATTGTTTGACAATGTTTAATTTTATTTAACATAAAAATTTGATAGGTAAGAAGCTTTAATATACCTACGTTATTTCATTTTTACATTAACGATATGATTCAATGTAAATAAATGCAATTACCTTCAAACCGGTTTGAGATATGGATGTGCGGTTTTCACCACTGATTTTGTCTTAAAATTCCACATTGAAATGATGTATCACATGACCACTTTAATATAAAAAAAGTTAGATTCAAAATGGCGGATCCAAGATGGCGGACCAAATTTTCGACATTTTAATAAAATAGTATTTTTACATATAATAGGTTCCTCAATCACACATATCTTCAAATTTTCCTTATAGTATACGAAATATTAAGCCGTTCTCAGGCTTTCGCCCACCCTGTATGATTTATGTTGACGATTTTTCAGGAATGATTCTCACTTAGACCGATACAAACTTATTCGGATACACATATAAAACAACACTTTTTAGTTAAAAAATTTATCGATATGAAAATTGTCTTATGACGATCGTGAGTGTATGAAGATTTATTTTACAAAGGTCAGGCAAATAGTGCTTAACTATGTAGATTTAAAAAATTGGCGATTAACTGTGACTACAGGATAAGAAGATCCCGATTTACTCCGATCAATAACATGAGGATATATAATTTAGGCTTATTATTTGTTGAACTTTTAGTAGGAATTGAATTGAATTGAACAAAGTAGGAATTCACATATGTTTTGCGAGTCCACAAAGTTATAATCTTTCCATTATAAACGTTGTGACACACGCTTAAAAAGGATGTAAGGAGGTATTTTAAATTGAGTGCTGCCTCCCGTTTTCACACAAAAAAACTGTGGGCAAGTTCTAGAATAAGAAATATTAAAACACAGTATTTTGTCAGATTATTTTTTAACAAATTGCTTAATATTAATAAAATACAACTTGAACACAAACTAGCACACACATATTATTGTCAAACGTGTTTCGACCAAACAGTCGCCATCTGCAGTGATCTTTAAGCTTCAATTTCGCCAAGTAAAACTGCCTTATTTCAAATCTACAGCTGAGCGAGTTTATAGACAACAGATATTAAAACAAGTTTAAATTTAACATTGTACTTATGAAGCATTGCTATAATTTTACAAAGTTGTAGTAGAGCTCTGCATAATTATCAAAAACTCGACCGATTTTTAAATCAGGCCACAAACCCGCTCAAATCACGAAATAAACATTTCGTTACATCCCCTGAACATAGAATAGTACAATATATTAAACACAAATGAATTTGCACATATATGAGACGAGAACAAACTTCCTCAGGGCATAAAGGTTAGTAAACACGTCACCAGAGCGCTTTTATGAGGTGTAATACTTGAGTTTTCACACCGTGTCAACTTGTGGAACTCAACGTTGCGTAGAAACTCCTGCAAAGTCAAGAAAGTCTATTTGAAACGAATCCTATCTTGACAATGTGTTACATTTCTCACGTGTTTGATAGAACTGTATTCTGAGTTTTAATATTACAATCGCCGTGGAAAGTATTTCAGCTGAGTAAAAAAAGTTAGTAGACGGCGGAACTGTAGTAATAGATTGTTGTAGCATAAGCTGCAAACAATTGTACACGCAAAGAAATAAAAGCGTTAATTTGAATGTTTATATTATTGACACAAATGGTATTCTGTAATGCAAGGAGATAAAAAAGAGAAAACGCTTTTTTGAAAATCCAAAAACCAACTATCCTATTTTGATAAAATTCTTATTGCTGTATAATGTACTTCCGTAGAGTAACATGGTCTAAGTTTCACTATGCCTTTTCAAAATCAAATAACACATTGATAGAAAAGGTATCGTAAAACACCGCAGTTTGGTTTCCTTATTCTGTCGCAACAGTTCATAGGCTTAACCAGAAGGGAGTTTTGGGGTTAGAACATCCCCCAATAGAAAAATTCAAATGAATTAAAAAATCGAAGCACAACTATAACGTGATTGCAGAAATTACAGTTTGCTTTAAAATCCGTTTCTGTAAGTACAATAACAATTTTCCCAACCTCCCTCTTTCTTTTGAGATTGTATACATCCAGTTCTCCGACCTTCACCCATATTTAGAGCCTAGTTACGCTTATGCAACAGTTATAAAATAAACAGAAGACGACTGAAAATATTTACAAAACAAATCCGCGATTTTATATCTGTCGGAAACAGTTTTGAACAAGGGTTAAAAAGTTGTCAAAATATTTCAGATTTTAAGATTCGCGTAAAATGTTTGACATTATAAGTGTGCTCTAAAATCACAATTAATAAGCGCTGCCCTTTAAAAGACGTTGTGAGCTATATTGGAAAAATAGTGGAAATTGCAATTTAAGATGACCATTTATACAAAATAAATCATGTCCTTCTTTATCATCTTTAAAATGGTGGTATAAAATTCTAGAATATAGGGATAGGCTTTAATGTTGGTTTACACTACTATGACAATGACCTTTATAAAATATTAGGGGAAACCTATGCGTGCTCCACACGTCAACACCGTGATCCTTCTATACACATAATAATCTGATGTTTTCTTTATAATAAAGGTGTAGGATTAATAATAACCTCAAAGCTAAGTTGGTAAATTATTTTAAATGTTAAAATAAAATTATTTTATAACAGCAGTTAAAATAAAGGTTAAAAGAACCAGTAAGGCTCAGGTCTACACTTTAATAAAAACCTAACCTAAAAGTTAGAAATACAAATAATTGTTTCAATGTTTGAAATCAGCTGTTAATGGAAATATTGGAGCAAACAGCTATGTTATCTGTTATTTTATTCAATTGGTTGCTATGGTAACCATGTAAATTTATGTGTTGGTTCATCAGTCTAGGCCTAACCTAAGATTTTCCGACGAAATTTACAAATGTTGAAATAAAAAATGTTTTTGTCAAAATGAATTATAGTCTATGTTACTCAGGGATAGTGAAGGTTTTTATTAATAAAATTCTTTTTTCAATCGGTTCAGTAGTTTCAGAGATTACCCCCTACATACAAACAAATATTACCTCTTTATAATATACTAGGGGAGACCCCTGCGTGCTCCGCACGCCAACCCCCAACGTAACCTTCTAAAAACATATGTTATGTTTTATTTATAATAAAGGTGTAGGATTAATAATAACCTCAAAACTAAGACGGTAAATAATGTTAAATGTTCAATTTAAATTATTTCTTATATTTTAAAGCAGTTATAATAACGGTTAAAAGAACCAGCAAGGCTCAGGTCTACTCTTTAAAATCCTAACCTAAAAGCTAGAAATACAAAAATAATTTCTTCAAATTTTGAAATCAGCTGTTAATGGAAATATTGGAGCAAATATATTATCTGTTATTTTATTCAATTGGTTGCTATGGTAATAAATGTAAATACATGTGTTGGTTTATCATTCTAGTCCTAACCTAAGAATTTTTCCGATTAAATTTATAAATAATGAAATAAAAATAGGCTCGAAATGAATCATAGCCTATGTTACTCAGGGATAGTATAGCTTTTTATTAGTAAAACTATTATTTCAATCGGTTCAGAAGTGCCAGAGATTACCCCCTTCATACAAACAAACAAACAAACAAACTTTACCTCTTTATAATATTAGTATAGAAAATAGTATAGAAATAGTGTAATAATCCAGATATTGGCTAACTTTTTCACTATTTCACAGATTTTATTGTTGGTTTTAAACATTGTGACAAAATCTTTATGACCTTTGAAATTTCGTAATTTTTTTAATGATCGGTTGTATCGACCTGTCAATCAAATTTTCTCTTGACCTCCAGCAGCAAAACATATCCATGTTAAAACCTGACCAGGCCACAATTACTTAACACGTTTTTGTATCTCAGAGAACATCTACTACCATTCGTATATCAGTCACCTATATGCTTACAGACTCTTTCTTTGAGTATGCTTGACTCTCTTCCCTCGGGACTTGTACCTTTGTATACACGCAGTATCCACTTCCGTTATCCCCTTAGCCGCGATGGGAAATCAAGTCTCGTAGTAAATA
>JAGFPH010000458.1:561776-574787 GCA_018207615.1 Philaenus spumarius
AGAGGAATCCTGCACGAGACTGTTACTAAGCATTCTCTGTTCTCTGTAATCCGAGTTCTTTAATTAAGTAATGAGTCTTGCCGTTGCCTAGCAACTACTTGTTTATTTATAAATGGCATCAGTTTACGCTTAACCTTAGATAATAGCGTAATTTATGTTTTCCTCTTCATTACGATTATAGTGTTTTAGGCCTACTCATTTATGTAGGTACTTTACGAGTTATAAAATTATAAGATAACTATGTTAAAAGATAAATAAATATAAAAGACGTTGTATGAAATAACACATTCTGTATATAAAAGGCGATTAAAACAATATTAAAAATCACACATTCGTGTTATGTAAGTTTATGCAAAGTAAATAGCGTGTAAAATTTATTTTACAAAAATTAGCTTTTAGTTATTAGGCCCCAAATATTGCGCGCTTGGCTCACCAACGGCCGCGGCGATCCGCGGTGTAGCAAATGCAAAAAGGTTATTGTATACGCTGATATTTTCAGGGAAATGACGATTGATTGGGACAGATGAGCTTGGATCGGGGTAAGGGATAGCGATGGCCTAGATCATAACGCAAGCGTAGAATGGCCACAGTTTTTGGGCGAATGAAAGGATTTTTTAAAACCTAAAAACCTGGTTATTAAAATAAATTAACCTATTCTAATTTTGATAAGTAGGTTGCTATGTTAGTAAATGTTATATTTTTCAAGAAACTACAAACACTCACGTGTTTTAAATATTTTAAAATATGTTAATTTGATTCTACCTTTTGAAAGAGCTTACTTTATGGCAATGAATGTGGCTGAAATGTCCTCTACAGAATTGGCGTTGGTTCAGTATTTATGGGCCTAACCTAAAATTGCTTTGTTAAGCTTTTAAAAGAATCAGCTGTCATATCTGTTAAAGGGCTGAGAGTGAAGCCTACTTATAATTTTGCAAAATCCTTTCTTAGTGAGCATCTACGACCCCAAACAATAATACACCTTCAAATGTTCGTACTTTTATCTTAAGGGTCTGCTGTAGTGACGACCATCTTGGATTTTTATCCCATAAGAGCAATGTTAAATTTCAAACCATTTATTTCGTTTACTTTTTATCATAAAATTGTTTGCAAGGTCTCATTTTAAGCACAGTCACAATACGCATCCGTCTTGCAATTTACATTTTTTTAAATGCTTTTGATTTGTTATGTAATTGACATTTTGTAAGTACAAAGTTTGCATTTTTTTCCTAACACAATAAAAAATTAATAATGAAAAATAATTTGCAAGCCGGATCCGAAATTTTATGAAGAATATTCTGGTTTTTTTCCAACACTCAATTACAAAAGATAGACTTATAAAATGGTTTGAAATGAGGCAATGTCAAAGCGTTCAGCTGCAAGAAATTGCACTGTTTAGATAGGGATACAGCGAGAAGCGGTTGCGTTTCCGGTTGCTTTCTCGTCTACTGGAGCAGACCCTTAAGTAGTTTTTGCCCTACTTTCATTCTGTATCAGTTAGAACAAAGCAGCGTATTAAAACTGTTTGGTTGTCCGAACCATGCACAGTCCTTTTTGAGAGCGTTGTAAAAAAATTTTATTTTGCACACTATAACATTTTAAAGTGTTGTCCTATAAGTGCACATCTACCTTCAATCACCTCGTGCATGTATTGTAGGAATCTTGTATCGCGTTGGAATCCGCATGGGTAAACCTCAGCAGTTTAAACTGAGTTCTTCAACTACATGGTGACCCAGTGCTTAAGAATCCCACGATGTTGTACTGCCACCAACATAGACAATGTCGTTGAAGGAACGAACCATAAGTTAAATAGCTTTGAAGGCTACATCCACTTTTCAAGAACTATGTTAAAGGAAATAAAGGATAAAAAAGGAGAAAGTAAATGAATTTGGAGTGTGGGAAAAGAAAGGAAAAGTACCTAGAAAAATGGTTGGTTAAAAAGAAACATACCAAAAAGAATTCGTCAACAATGGGAAGTTTTTGAAAACAATGTCTTAAGTTTTGAAAGTGAACAAACATCAAAAATAGTGTAGGAAATCAAACGGAAATATATATTGGTTCTAGGATAAATCTATGAAATATCTCAGACAACTAATAAGAGAACATTAATTTTGTTATCTTTAACTCGTTCTTATATATTATGGATGATTTCAAAGAGTCTTTAAAAGACCTTATTTTCAACACGTGTTAAATCTGGTACGACAGCTAATACTGTTTTTAATATGCGCAAGCATTATTTTCGTGGGACTTTTATACAGCTTATAATGTGTTATTATAAAAAATCAGGAAAGCAACAAATGAATATGTAAAAAACATTGTTAAAAAAACGTTATTCGTAGGTCATTTCACTTTTGAAAAATAACACCCTGCAATAAAATTTCAAAGCCAGAGAAGAAATATGTTTTTCAATACACACTGCGTTCGACAAAACCACTTGTTGTGGGGGGGGGGGGGGGGGCTAGGCAAACAGAAAATGTATTTATACAAAACAACTGTCGAAAAATCGACACCGAGGCGACCGCGTAACAGATGTGTAAGCAATAAATACAAGTCGGGGCGGGCGAGGGGGTAATAAAACCATTAATATCTTCGCGGAGGAAGGGAGTCAATAAAATATTAACTGGCTGGTGCGATTCATAAGCCGAGTGCAAGTCCATGAATTCACACGATTGTATTGTCAACAAACGGGACCCATATATCGCATCTGGTTGGGATTAGGCCTCCGTGCCGCCGTCTCGCGCTGCAACTTATCAACTATTTAGTTTTACTTTGTACTTGGAATTACCGCTGGATGAAACTAGAAAGCCCGCGGAAGATGCTTTGCATTGTTTTATGTACGTCGTGGGAAGGATTTGTGTGCAGGGAAAATAGAACGCATTTGTCAAGCAAAGCTGGTACTGTGCAAACAGTTGCAAAATGAACATTTCAATAGTATATAAACACTAGCTGACCCGTACGGCGTTGCCCGTGGTGGTTGGTATTTTCAGTCTTTTTAACGTAATTGTATTCTTTTTAAGTGTTCAGTCAGTGAGTGGTATTTGGATTTTATATATATAGATCTTAAATAATAAAAGCACTATTGTCATAATAATAAAAGACCTGAAATTATGATTTTAGTAACTTTGATCCCCCCCAAACCCCTCCTAAAATTTCGAAATTGTTCATACCCTTTCTTAGTGAGCACCTATGGCCCTAGAGTAAGCTATATACCCAATTTCATTCCAATCCATTCGGTAGTTTTGAATAAATCGTGATTTAATAACTTTGATCCCCCAAACCCCCCTAAAATTTCCAATTTTTTAAAACCCTTTTTTAGTGATCACTTATGGCCCCAGAGGAAGCTACATACCAAATTTAATTCCAATCCGTTCGGTAGTTTTGAATAAATCGTGATTTAATAACTTTGATCCTCCCAACCCCCCACCTAAAATTTCGAATTTTTTCAAACCCTTTCTCAGTGAGCACCTATGGCCCTAGAGGAAGCTACATAACAAATTTCATTTCAATCCGTTCGATAGTTTTTGAGAAATCGTGATGAGTGAGTGAGTGGTATTTCGCTTTTATATATATAGATTTCTATAAAATATAGTAGTTACATGTTAAAACTAAGAAACAGTATTTACGACATTAAAGGAAAATTTTTGAAAATGTAGTGTCCGAAAACCACAGAGACATCAACAAATGCACATATTTTTTGTTTACTATTTACATAGTATCTGATTACCGTTTTGCGGAGTAACGAATTCGACGTTGAACACAGCTCGATGACACCACGCAGAATAACTGAATAAAAATCAGAGCTATATTTGAAGAATTTGGTTTGTGATAGGACGAGCATTTCTGTTAGCAATAATGGAAAATTTAATGACAAAGTGGGTGGACAAGCACTTTAAGAGCGTGAGAGTGTCAAGAGTGCAGAACATCCCAGCTGCGACCAAACAGCACAGATGAATTTTTTAAGACATGAACGGTCCTCGCATTAGGCCCTGTTTATGTACTAGCGGTCGACCGCAGCGGCGCGCCGCGCTACTTTTATAAGTGCATTGAATTAAATGGGCACGTTTATGCAACATGAAGCGGAACGGCAAGCCGCAGCGGTTCACAGAAACAGAGCGGTGCACTTACAAACCGCAGTTTTTTGCGGTTTCAAAATTCATTGGTTTAAATGGGAGCGTTTATGCACAGCGGCTCACCGCTCCCGCCATGTCAGTGCTGCCAACCTACCCGGTGTTTGATTACATTTTTTACTTTCTCCACCCTATACGTAGTATATGGAGAAAGTATTGTTTTCGTAAAAATGTTCGAATTTGAATTTTCAGTTGAATTATCTGTTTTGGTGCTCCCTGAACCCAAAAAAGTGTTTTTAGAGTGGTGTCTGTCTGTATGTATACACGACCAGAGAGGACACTATTGGTCCGATTTTCATGAAATTTGGTATGTAGGTACTAAACCCTAATATCTCCAGGCGTTTTTTTTTCATTTTTTAGAATTTTAAATTTTTAAGGGTAATTTACCCCTAAAAACCCATAAAAACGACAAAAATGCTAATTTCTCAAAAACGGCTCTAACGATTTTGATCAAATTTTCAGCATTAATAGTGCTTAAGATGCCAAACAAAATGACACCACCCGCTTTTATCAAAACTTCGGCGTTTTATAACTATAGGGAAATGTTTAAAAATAAACAAGTTTATGTTGTCAATCTAGCATCGCGGCGGCGGCCTCACGGGGTAGCACCATGGTAGCGATCACGGCCAGTAATTCAAAGGTCGCGCGATCGAATCCCGCCTAGGACAATAATTTTTTTATACGATTGACGTAGGTAGAATATTATTTTTTTGTTTTGTTCTAAAAAGTAGTAAATAAAATGATTAAAAACAATATTATTTTGACTACAGTAAGTTGGGAGAAAGTTTGTGTCAGTTAACTGATACCGTTGATTGTAAGTTGTGTTAAAATAGTTTACTTTGGTAATACAGTACCTCTGGAATAGACATTACACTTCTTAATTTTGTAAGTCGTGTTATAGCTGTATGGGTTGATTTAATCACGACACGCACCGATGAAATGGGCATTGAGCTTCCTCTTTTTGTAAGTTGTGTCAAAATAGTTTACTTGGTAATACCTCTGAAATGGACATTGTGCTTCCTCATTTCGTAAGTTGTTTTAAAATAGTTTATTTGGTAATATATCTGAAATGGACATTGTACTTCCTCATTTTGTTTGTTGTTTTAAAATAGTTTCCTTGGTAGTACCTCTGTAATGGACATTGTGCTTCCTCATTTTGTAAGTTGCGTTAAAATAGTTTACTTGGTAGTGTTAAAATAATCAAATTTCAGATTAAACCAAGGAAATATTCAGAAAATTCAACGATTTATATTCATTATAGTTTCTACTTATGTTGACAGTGGCGCTACTGCTTTCTTGTCATATACCACGTTTAGTTATATTCAAGTTTCAATATCTTTTCAATGCTAACAGTTTAGAGGAAAAACTATGCAATTGATCAGGTTCGCACTACACTCATCATTTTTTCTGCACATACTAATCTTGCGCAGTGCTTGTTCGGTCTACTTAAAGATCAATTTACATTTTCATTTTACCATCCTAAAGCAGAGAAATTAAAATCTCCGATTTTGATGTCAAATCAGTAACTTTCAATAAGTCACTATAGATATATGACCACTGAGCTACCGTTCTTTCAGTTTGTTATCTGCAAAGTAATTGTATACTATTGTGAACTACTAATAAAGGTTTTATTATTATCATTATTATTATTACTATCCTACAGCAGAAAAGTAGTAAAAATTACTTTTACAAAATATTTTAAGGTGAATCTGTTTTCTGTTTTACCGAGAAACGAGCTTAACAATTTCGGAGAAGTCACAGATTACCAGAGGAATCCTGCACGAGACTGTTACCAAGCATTCTCTGTTCTCTGAAATACGAGTTCTTTAATTAAGTAATGAGTGTTGCCGTTGCCTAACAACTACTTGTTTATTTATAAATGGCATCAGTTTAATCATAACCTTAGATGTGATAATAGCGTAATTTTGTTTTCTCGTCACTATAAAAATAGTGTTTTACTTATTAAAGTTGGTAGGGCCTACTAAAAAAATAAAATTATAAGATAATAATAATAAGTAATAAATTTATTTATTTTAGAAAATATAATATCATACAATCGTGAGTAATTTGAAAGATATTCAAAGGCCTATTATTTTCTTTTTTTCTATAATATACATATTTTATAGAATCATCTAACATTGTTTCAGATTCGAAAATGCTAAATTATTAGGAAATGTTAAATTACTTTTGTAGCTTATAATTTTAGGAATAATTAACAGAAACATTTATTGTTTTACTTGCACCAATGGTTAATTTACCATCTCCACTAAATTAACAATTAACCAATGACAATATATCCTTTAATTTTCTTATAGCCTATTATTAGCCTCCTTTTTGAACATGTAATAGGCCTAACTTATAACAAATGTTTCTTGTTTACTAGGACTAGGCCTACGCTTTTCGTATGATGTAGGTACTGTACCTTTACATAAGTACATTAACAATTTCGTATTCATACAAATAAGCAAAAACTAAGTTGTAAGCTGTGTTCATTATCTTTACTACATTAAACATTATAATAAAACATAGTTTTATGAAAACCAATCCAATAGTACATTATTTCTTAAGCCTGCAAAGTTTTGTCACATCCAATACCATACATTTCTGAATATTTAATACATTTTGAATGAAATAAAAATGAGATAATTACATTGGGTTTTAATTTGATACTCATGAAACCTTGACAAAAAGTTTAAGAATTTTCAGATTACATAATTAACAGATTTTTTAAAGTTTGTCCTAAAGGTTCAAGTACAGGGGGTGATATTTGTCACGTCCGATACAGACTTTTAATTTTCTTTTACAACAGAAATATTAATACTACTACATTTTTGTAATTTTAAACACAATTTATTGCCTTAAACTGCTGTTAGTACAATATTTATTATGTTTAGATAAATTATCAGTTTAAAGATATTTTTATTTTAAGAGACTAAATGTCACATCCGATACGAAATGAATGGCTGAATAACCATGGGGTGGAAAAATTATACTTTGACGACCAGTGAAAGTAGGTGGCACCTCCTCCTACACATTACCGTAAACCACATGAACAGAAAACCAGTTTTTTTTTCAAAAATTTTATCCGCTATAGGTTTTTATGTTAAGAATATCACCTATAACACGACTAATAAAAAAACCAGTATACAAAAAAGTTACATTGGTAAATATGTGTTTTTTAGTATACCAAAATACATAGGAAAATATTTACTGAGTTCTGTTACGGATTAATATAATATTTCTGAACTACTAGAGGGCTCCGCCCTTTGCGTGGTTCGCTCACCGACCCCCATGTGTCAGCGAATGCAAACGGATTATTGTAAACTATGATATTTATATAATACTAGTTTGGTGCCGGTGCTTCGGTAAGGGTTAAGCTCGATAACAAAAAGTATCAATTTCAAAGTCATCCCGTATACTCTTTGTTAATATGCTATTTACACTATGTTCTACTTTCTTAGCTTAAGTGTATAAAATATTCATCTTTTAGTTTTATTAATCCCTGCCGAAGGACAGCCTGTCTATATGCTTATTTAAATAACCTCCTTTCTAACGCTTTTTACTTTTTAGTAACCTTAAACGCAAAATATTTTAAAATCCCGTCTTATTGCACATCTAAAGCATAAGGGGAACCACTATGTTAAGTCTCAAGTTAATATGTTTTGTCGTTTTTGAGATATAGTGAGTTAGTGGCATTTGACTTTTATCTATATTTCTAACGCTTTTTACGTTTTAATAAACTTAAACGCAAAATATTTTAAAATCCCGTCTTATTGCACATCTAAAGTATAAGGGGAACCACTATGTTAAGTCTCAAGTTAATATGTTTTGTCGTTTTTGAGATGTAGTGATCATCAGTGAGTCAGTGGTATTTCGATTTTATATGTATAGATAGACATTCCATACTGACCCCTTTATCCTTTCCGGAGAAACTCAACTGTGAAGACAGACTGACAGATAAAAGGTGAACAGACTAGAGGTTCCGTTTTTCTTTTTGAGGTATGAATCCATGAAAATAGTGTATTGGCCATTAACTTATTTATGTTAAAAACTTAAAAGTCAATGCTAAAAAGTGTACATTTATTTTTGATTAATGGGATTTATTGCAGTGAGCTGTATTTTTGTTTGTATAAGTGTTAATGCAACCTTAAGTTCTACGCATATTTTCTTTCCACCTGCGATTTATGAAAATAAACTGCATTCGGGAACACGCGAAAAAAAAAGAAGATAATTGCTTCTCTAAATATATGCTTCCAGACAGAACTAGGTTCTATTGAAACGTATATAAAACTTATGTTTTTATAAATTTGCACAGTATAATAAGTATATAATTTTCAGCTCCGTGTGACATAAAATACTATCATTTAAATCGGGATGTAAAAGATTTATCGCGGGGGGTTGATTTGGGTAGATCGCATGCCTTGCGTACTTCCGAATGGAGTAAGTAGTAATAGTATGTAAATTGAATTCGTTTATTCGGCCCGTTTCAATTTAGCGTTAGATTTTATCCAGAGATAATATTTCAAATCTAGTCTGACTCGCAATTAATGCCTAGCTAATAGGGTATACACATTTAAACAAGTGAGGTGACATAGTCAATGTTTTCATTTTATGTTTTAATTTCCGACTGATATGAACTCTATTACAAAAGCGTACACATGTGTATTTTCCGTCCGGTCATTTCCTTCGTGTGAAAGGTTATCTGTTTTAACGTGCTCACTTTGTTTACACAGAACTAATAAGGTACGGGGAGTGGAATACACGCGGAAAGTCCGGAAATAACCGGATTTAAACCTGATATACTATCAATTACCCCACACTCTCAATATCTTCCCTATAACGCCACCAAGTTAAATAACAGCTAGTTCTCGTCTACTAGGTCGGTAGAGAGGCGCGACGCAAAAAACTACCGCGCTTGAACAAAATTTATTTACGACGAAATAATAATTTTGTTTAGAATCATATTACTTAAAAACTATATGAGCTAGAACAATCCAATATGGTTTATTATTTAGAGCAAACATTTGGCAATAACTTGTTAATTTAATTTTTTAAATTGAAAAATTAGAAAAGTAATTTTACCAAGAAAAATGAAAATTTATTTAAATTCTAATATAAAAGCTTCGTCCGTTAGGAAGCTTCGTTCATATACGTTTAGGAAAAATGAAAACTTTTTGCGATAAAGTTATAGATTATTAGTTAAATTAATACAACAGTGCAACCAATCTGTTGTTGATTTTAAAAACGTAATGTCTCAAGTTCATGTAGTCTATGTTAATTAAAACCCTTAAACTGTCCATGCTAATTTGCTTTTTGCTTAAAATATATTTATTTCGAAATCAATTTTATTTATATGTATAGGTTATTTAAATTATTAATTGTTTGTTTTATTGCGTAAAAAGTGATTGTTTAAAAAATAAGTCATATTATATTTCAAGTTTTTGGTTATATTATGTTTACGTTTTTCAATATTAGGCCTAATAGCGTTAAACTTCCGTCCGTGATAGATCTGATGACATTATGAGAACAGTAAAAATGTAAAAAATTGTTTTATAAATACGATTTTGTATTTATGTTAAGTACAAGGTAACACAACAATGCACCAAATTAACCGTTCCCTAGCAACCAATTGTTGTAAATAATTAATTCGTAGTTATTCTTAAATCCTAAACAAAGTATATACTATATATTTTTTAATAAAGAAAACTCACTAAAAGGGTTTTCTTGAAATGTATATAGGGGTAAATTATTAAAATTACACCATTCAATTCGGCGGCTTTTTAACTGTGCTGAGTGGAATTAATATTTATGAGCATAAATGGAAGAGAAAAAACCAAAAACATTAATGTCATATTATTTGTATTTATTTATTTCTGAAAACATTTATAAGTACCGTAATATCTTATGTATACACGGATGTATTTCTACGATTTTTTTTAAAGCTGTGGAATATACTACGGGTTCCACAAAAAAAAGAAAAAAAGTTTTCCACAATTCCAGTGATTCTGTAGTGACTATGCGCAAAACAAAATGCCGAATCAAATTACGTTACTAAAAAAATAATTTTTAATTAGTATTATTCGTAAACAATTTTTATACACTTCCCTACGCAAGAGATCAATTAATTAACTAAATGCCAATTAAAATACAGCACCTTGTCCACAATTCGAACCCAGGTTAGTTTGCTTTGAGCTATGCATTTCATTCCGGTTAGAACAGATGTTCTCACATAAATGGTTTGCAGAATTTATTTTTAACCGTTTTAGATTAACTATTTCAGAAATCATGTGACTTATACAGCGATAGAAATGTGGGGGCCTAAAATACAAAAATCCTATTTGGAAATTCTTAGATGAGATCGGAATATTGCTTTTTAACTTCATCTGGGCACGATTTTAATTTTGTTAAAACTGAACCAGCCCCAAAATCATATTTTGTTGCGTGGCTGACACACACTATGCCAGTATTTTGTACAAACATTCCAACAAATTTAAATCTTTTTACTTATTTAAAGGAACAGAACAGAGTTCCACACCTGCGGAAACATTCTACTTCTACCTAGACACATACATTGTCGCCATTTGCAATACAAGATGGTGGTTTGCGAATAGTTGGATGTAAGCATGTTTCTGGCAAACTTATGACTTGCAAAATGTGGTGAATGTTATCAAACTTTACAACTGCTCTAATACCAAAACCCGTTTCCCACCCCATTGTATAGAATACGTAAAACTAGACTAAATTTATTATTTAGCTGTTGAGCCTGCCTTCTTTCATGTTAAAAGTGAATAACCTTACACAGCTAGCTTACGCTGGGAATTGGTTAGATCCTTAGAGACCCTAGGATTTGTGTTATGTGATTTAAAAAGTTTGACATTCTTTAAGGAATAACTTCACTAAATTAATTAAATTAAAAATTTGTAAATGAAAAAATATTTGGATTAAATAACAATTAATTAAAACAAATGAGAAATTTGGAAAGGAGTATTATTTTGTTAGTTACTTTTACAATAGAGAAAAATATACTAAAAAAGTACTGACATGCTAAAACCTTTTACAGATAGCACCAATTAGTATGGAGCGCGAAGAGGGGATTGTGCAAGTCTCCTATGTCGGCTCCCACTAGTCTGGAAAACATTTCCCCTCTCGCGGCGGAGTACAGTCAGAGCACCGTTCCACGCGTTTATCTGCCGCCTGCCTACCTTACTCATGTCTGCTCTGTAGTCGTGTTGATTGTATATCCACACTTTTTGGTGGTGACTGTACTGAAGACTCACAGTCGAGTAGGAGAGGGCAAGACGTTATAGCGCATGCTCAAGTGACGCTTCACGCTGCCTGGCACTATCTGTACGCCGAAATTCTACCAAGAACTACAGATACAATTAAAATCTGTTGCCAAAATAGAAGGTGAAAGAGAATCGTCAACTTCCTGTGAAACAGTAGTTCGATGAGGCAACAGCTTCCTTGATATTGACTCGCACTGGTTACACTTTTCTTATTCCTTTTACACATCTGTGAACGATATCTGTGGTTACAGTTATTGTCTTATCTGAAAGAATTACGAAGGCTTGATTAAGTCTTTCTAGGGAACGGGACGCCGATGACTGGACTCAATCCTAACTAAGTTGGGGCTTCAACAATATTAAGATAGACGAAGTGTTTTCACTAAGACACAGAAATAAAATTTTCTTTTCTTTTGCATAATAATGTAATTTACTCTACCAAATGATAGTTTTACTATAAACTGGAACGGTAAATAGCCAATAAATAAGATTTCAAAAAGCAATTATCAAAAACGTCTAACTACACAGTTATTCCTGATCTCCTTTATACAATCACATTCGGTTAGTTTTTCTATATTCTAACGTCATCTCCACACATAATTTTAACTAAATACTTTACACGAATCTGATTCCCTCTTCTCCATCTCTCCCCTTAAAATAAAATACTCCTCTACTGACAATAAGTTTATTTCTCCTTTATCGGGATAAATCTTCCATTTCAAATTCCGTCAAGACCTCAAACCTAACGCCTCCTTTAGTTTATTTCCTGCATTCATTTACTACGCGGCAGAACCTCCCGTCTTTGCCTTTCCGCTGTCTCGATTTCATTCCGTTAACATTATTGCCTACATAAAATACTCAAAGGAATGTTTGTCACTAAAGTGTTACTTCTTACCAGGACAAACATATAAGTCTATTTACATGTGATGATATTTCATTAGACTTTCTTCCTTTGTACTTCCTTATATTGCAAACTTTTGACACTTCAGTAAATATTGTTTAGCTTTATTTGGTAATCAGCTGTCATACAGGCTTTGTCCCAAGTACGTAACCTTTCTCTTCTTCTCTGTTCCTAATAATGTAGCAGCGTTAGAGGATTACTTGCACCCTTTTTATGCTTGTACTTATTCCTGGCTAGACAGGAACAGATTGAAGTCATTGAACAGATTTATGTATGTCTTTTGACTTCTGCTGGAGGGTCACCGCATCCTTATATGCGGTCTTCGGCCTCCCCAAGGCTTCATGACCTCCTCCATAGTAAAAATGTCCAAAAACAGGACATTTACCAAACTATTCTACCTATAGGTACCTGTTACAAATCTTCTGGTCTCTTCTTACTATGTCTCGTCGCGTTTTCTTTACTCCGAGTTGACCCTTCGCCGCTCTTATACCAAACCATCGCCGCTATACAACAGAATTGACTCCACGACAACCTAGTATGCACAGCACTTTGTCTTCCTGTGTACTTCTTCTTCGCTAAATATGCAAAGTAGACATTGGTATCTTTCTATATTCTTCTTGTATTTTTTACTAGTTCAAAGCACTGTTGTTCAAAGATCCCAGTCTACCCACTAGTGTTAACTAGTAAAATAAACGAAATAGTT